>VMBQ01003711.1:17122-69479 GCA_007657795.1 Dreissena rostriformis
CCAGTATATACTGGGGGACATATTGTTTTTGCCCTGTCTGTTGGTTGGTCTGTTGGTTTGCGCCAACTTTAACATTGGCCATAACTTTTGCAATATTCAACATAGCAACTTGATACTTGGCATGCATGTGTATCTCATGGAGCTGCACATTTTGAGTGCTGAAAGGTCAAGGTCATCCTTCAATGTCAAAGGTCAATTATATGGGTCAAAATCGCTCTTTTTGGCCATAACTTTTGCAATATTCAACATAGCAACTTTATACTTGGCATGCATGTGTATCTCATTGAGCTGCACATTTTGAGTGCTGAAAGGTCAAGGTCATGGTCATCCTTCAAGGTCAAAGGTCAATTATATGGGTCAAAATCGCTCATTTTGGCCATAACTTCTGCAATATTCAACATAGCAACGTGGTATTTGGCATGCATGTGTATCTCATGGAGCTGCTCATTTTGATTGGTATATGGTCAATGTCAAGGCCATCCTTCAAGGTCAAAGGTCAAATATATGAGTCAAAATCGCAATAGGGGACATAGTGTTTCACAAACACATCTTGTTTTTTAAAGTTTTATATGAACAGACTTTATTTAAAATATTCCCGCAGGAGCCGCTGGTCGCTTAAAACGTCCCTTTTTGATCCACAAACATAATGGGCCGCCATTTTGATAAAAGGTTATTTTGATTGACTTACTTTTGATTCAAAGGTTAACTTACACTAAACACTCAACTGGATTATTGGTTCAACCGGTTACGCACTTTAATTGATATAAGATACGTACCAAGATTTGTTTTGCATAATGTTACGTACTGGGCCGATTTTTAATGCATTTTTTTAATTTTTCAATGCGTAAATATGCAGATACGCATCTTATCTGGAGCTCTGCTATTGCTTTTTCATATTTCTCTTGAGGTAAACTTTGATACTCTATAAGTCAGTTAAACTTGTGTTGTTTTGTTCACCCATTTATCTAATTAATTTGAAAAGTTCAATCCAGAAAGTCAGTTACTTCACTATAGTATCTTTTTCACTCAGAAGCAACTTGAAAATGGCTATATGCAACCAGCACAAGACCAGAAAAGCCTGCGAGTAACTTACTTGCTTTTCAAGTTGTATGCTGTTTGCTACTCATCAGTATCTGAGGGTTGGAAATGAAGCCTTTAAAACTTTTAATCAATCAATTAAAGTCTTCTACAAACTGGTCAATATGCGTTTCTGAGTGGTAAAGATCAAGAATGTTTATCACTGTTTTCACAGGTTTGCTGAGGAGCTCATGAAAGTGGATGTGTCAGTGCCTCCGCTGAAACTTCTCGGCGCTGATGCCATTAGCATCAGCAGCTCCAGCCAATCAGTTTGCAGCACCTTTAGCTCATTTAGGGACCCATTGCTGGCCTCGTTCGAGGAGGAACTGCTCGGTTCCAGTGGTAAGTCGTTTAGTGGTGCTAAAACGAAGACGTCTTGGTCCAACATGAAAAATATACCGGTTGTCTCTTCACGACATGTTGGTATCAATTGGAATCACCCGGAGAGTAACCAGAAAAGCCAAGGAAGTGCGAGAAATAATCAGGGAGGAAATTGGAAGAGCCTAAATAGCAACAAGGGAGTAAAAAGTAACAGCCATGAAATGAGTACAAGCCAAAAGCAGAAGGTTAACAAAAATGTCTCGAGAAGTGTCACATCGTCTGGTTCAATGAATAATAGTATTAGCAGTACTGGATTTCATTCCATTTCCGACCTGGCGGATTCTTTGGCCATGACAATCCTGTGTGAAGCTGTTACGTTAGCAGCCAACGGTAATTCCATAGACTCTCCATGTTGGTTGATCAAAATCAATGTTTACGGAGAGATTCTTGCGAAAAACATTATGGACGCAGTCATGGAGACGCTGAAGAGTATAGATTTGGTTAGAGAAGTGGAACAGGGCAACAAGATTGTGACTTGGTGCAAAGATGGGACAATAGAACAGAATAGGCAAAGGAAGATGGACAGGTGGGTTTAACAAAAAAACTTTGTTGTTTTTAGTTTTGGTTTAAACCTTTATTTAAGGTGCTCCCAATACAAGAGTGAAAAATTATATGAAGATAAACAAAACATGTTTCGATGAAATGTTTCATCCAGAAAACTAAAAATAATGCTAAATGTGTAAGCTTGAGTAATTGTTCTTTAAACATTCACATTGTCATGTGTTCACAAAACTGTTTTTAGCGATGAAAATAAATTTTAATCTTGAAATATTTACCTTGAATTTTGAATTTTACCTTGAAATATTGATTTAAAGCAACCTTGATTTTAACTTATAGGCACTGAAAATAGATTTTAATATGGCTTGCTGTGAAGATGCCCAAAATTGTTGCCAGTTTGTTAACATTGACTTTAGATTCTTGACATTTCTTTGTGAACAGCAACTTCTCAAATAATTGACAAAAAATGAAAATAAGTGTCAATCTGAATTGAAAAATCAATTGCAGAATGTTTGGTGTATGAGTCACTTTGCTGTTTTCATGTTTAAAGACAGAAAGGCATTGACCGGACTGTATAGGACATCTTCTCTGTCAAAATATGTCAGAGCTGTAGGGTTTCTTCTCTGCAGGGAAGGCAGTTGTACTGAGTCTACGCCCAGTTCTGGTGACTACGAGGACGCTTATGACGTACCGTATCGTGAACTAGAGGAATTTGCTGACGTGCTCGCATCCAAAGTTCTCATCAACTCTGTGGCCATCACTAGACGAGAACATATGAGTAACCTTAGGGTATGTTATAATTGTTTAGGGCCATCTTTGGCACCTCAATTTGTGAAAAAATGACTAGCAAACTTAAAAATTGTTAAAAAATGAGTTGCAAACTTTTCAAAATTGTGAAAAAATGAGTCTCAAATTTTTTTTAGGTTGTGACATTTTTAGCAGCAAATTTCTCAAAATTGTGAAAACGCCCATTTTCTATGAAGTAAAAAAAGTCCTGTTGTGCTGAAAAACAATGTATGCTGATATTCAAGGGTTAAGCATGAAACTGTTGTATCTGCTTAACAAATCTTCATCAAATACAATTGTTTTGCGCTCAACTGTTATTGTCTTAATAACTTATTTTTCTTATAGAAAATTGCTGCTTTTGTTCAGAGTACATAAATGTCTACATTATTGAATCAGCTTGTTGCTATTATCATATTGATTTCTTGCAGAAAATTGATTGGTAAGTGTACATATATTGTAAATGTCTACCATATTGACACTATTCTTCTTCATTACGATTGAAGCGGAAACATGGACGTCCCATCGCTACGGGCAACTGGGGATGTGGTGCCTTTGGTGGTGATCCACACCTGAAGTCCCTGATACAGTGGATGGCAGCGAGCTACGCCGGCTGTCCTTGCATGCTCTACTACACCTTCCAAAACCAAAAGATGGACAGGGTAAAGGCAGCGTTCTTAAGCAAAACTAATTGAGCCTCTCTCTGGGATTATGTGGCTTAATGCATGTGCATAAAGTGTTGTCCCGGATTAGCCTGTGCAATCTGCACAGGCTAATCAGGGATTACACTTTCCGCAAAGCCTGTATTTTTGCTAAGAAGAGATTTCCTGGAAAAAAAAAATACCCGAAAAGCAGAAAGTGTTGTCCGCATGTGCAGACTTCACTGCCAAATATGGGACAACACTTTACGCCATGCATTAAGCCCCGTATTCCCAGAGCGCGGCTAAAGTATTTCTTTGTTGCTATAATTCCCAAATTTTGGGTCCTACTTTGGGATGCAAGTTGTCTGAAGTGCCACATATGGTAGTCACAAAAGTTTGTGCCACTTTCAATTTCCATCAAAGTGCCCAATATTTGGGTACAAGTCATTTGATGCCAAACCTAAACCCAGAGCGTTACATTCTTAACTCCCATCACATTCTATTTGCAAGACCTCATTGTGAATCAGTTTTTGTCAAATTTGATTTGAAAATTTCGTTGTTTCATTTTGGAGCACATCCCGAGTCCTATCTCATACAATATGGGGACTCATTTCAATTTTCAAATATTTCATTTTCACACTTTAGGACACTTTGATTTATGAATGTAGGGGAAATAGGACCAATTGCTTGGAAAATGTAAATGAAACACTAAATTTTAAATTTCTTTACCATGTACCAGTAACAGTGTAACTGTTACAATGAATAAAGTTGTTAATTACATTGTCTACTTGGTTCAATAAAATATTTTAAGCACTTTTGGACACTTAAAATAAACACATGAATCATGTTGATTTTAGTTTAAATAAAGTTGTTTTATTTAAGAAATAATATTTTTCTATCATGGTTTGTTGTCGAATAACCCACAGTAGGAATGAAATCACGAGTGTGCAGCACGAGTGATTTGATAACACGCATCTATACTCCTTACTGTGGGTTATTTCGACAACAAACCATCATAGAAAATTATTATTTCGATTCTAACACGATTCTGATTGATTTGGTTCAAGCTTTTGGACGTGAACTATATTTTTCAATACTCCGCCCTTCTTAGTACAAAGTTCACTATTTAGTGACGTCATTGAATCGTAACAAACATATGACATTGTTTTTATTCATAAATATCTTGCAAATGACGTCACTTTTATTGAGAAAATCAAAAATCGTAGAAACTAAATGACGTCAAGTTTATTGATGCTACTGAAAAGCTGACATGCTATTAATGTTTTCTTAATTACGTTTCCTAACAAATAACATTATTTGTAGGCATGGTTATGCCACTTATCACCAAATATACATTTTGCTGTTTCATTACATTTATAGACATGCTACATTTATTACATTTCTTTTAGAGCGGGTTTTAGCACGTGCATTTTACTGCAATATTTTCTTTATTTATAAAGTCGCGTGTAGTGTTAGAATAAGTTGAATACTTGGTTCAATATTATTAATTTTGAGCAGAATCGGACACTATAAATAAACTTATAAAAAAATTGTTGATTGTAGATTCAATAAAATCATTTAATTCAGTTGTATACATGGTTCAATATAGTATTTTTAGCGATTTCTGACATATTGAAAGAAGCACACACATTAAAAACACAATAATTGCGTTCATTTTAGTTTCAAGAGGTAGCAGATATCATTATACATAGAGGTTGGGACGTGTCCAAACTGATGCAGGTGGTACGAAGATACTGTATGACCACAAACGATGAAATTGACACCTTCGGCGAACCCACCAGGCAGCTTTTTGACGTCATTCTTCAAGGCGAGATTTTTCCTAACTTGTGAATAAATTTCTGTGTGACAAGGTTTTAAGTCCTTCCAAGCTTATGGTTGTATTGTGTGACCACTAATGTGTGAATTAATTGTTGGCTTAATCGGTTTTTGTTCAACCCATATTGTCCTGAAGCCTGATTGACAATTCAAACTTATTGACAATTCAAACTTGTCAATAACTGTAATTGAATAACTCTAAAACATGTGATAGCTGGAAGACTGGTGCTGCATCATCACAAAGTATGAACTGAACTCTTTCTATGAACCAACCTGGAGTCTGAATGATCAGAAATCATGGGTTGCAATCAGTTGTTTCAGCATAATTTATCCTGAAGAATAACAAACAATTGAAACTTTTCAATAAATGTCATTGAATATCACTCCAAAGAAGAGTGGCAGATGGTATTCCACAACTTAATCAGCGCAAAGAACAAAAGAGAGACCTTCTGTGAACCAAATCGGGAACTGTTTGACGTTTTAATTCAAAGCATGATTTTTCAGGCATGCACATTTTTGTGTTGCAAAATCAGTTTTTTTTATTGCCTATTGTGTCCTTAAACTTGTATGTACAAGTGAAACTTTCACAGTATTAAGCTCTATGATTTTTTTTTATGGGCAGTTTGAGAACTGCATGTTACCAGACATTGGGAAAGTACCTGTTGACAGCCTATGTAGTTTCTACAAGATCTTTGTGTTCAGTGCACAAGTGAAATGTTAAAAGTTAAAAATTTAGTGAGTTTTATAGGGCTTGATATAAAAGTTTAATTAATTGAAAAGTTTAAATTGAATAAAGAAAAAAACTGTCAATTAATTATGCCAGTTATTTTTTGTGTACCTTCCATGTATTTGTTGGATTATAAGGAAGTTGACACTTGAAATCGTAAATTTGCTTTTGTACCAACATACATATGATACAAATGGAAAAACAAATATGGGAGTGCTCCATTACTTTGTAATATGAGGCATTATTGAGTCTGTTTGTTGTATACGTAGAAACTTTTGAAAATGAAACTTCTATTTTTAATACCTGAAAAATGTGTCTGTAGTGTTTAGTACAAAATTATATATAGATATTTAATTGAATATGTTCTTGTTGAAAAACATATTGTTGCATAATGCAAACAAGTCATTAATATCCCTATTTGTGATATTTTTGTTGCAATGTTCATAATGTATCCGGTTTTATACTTTTTATGTCCCCCAGTCTATACTGGGGGACATATTGTTTTTGCCCTGTCTTTTTGTTGCTTTGTTGGTTTGTTGGTTTGTTGGTTTGCACAAACTTTAACATTGGCCATAACTTTGGCAATATTGAAGATAGCAACTCGATATTTGGTATGCATGTGTATCTCATGGAGCTGCACATTTTGAGTGGTGAAAGGTCAAGGTCATCCTTCAAGGTCAAAGGTCAAATATATGGGTCAAAATCATAACTTTGGCAATATTGAAGATAGCAACTTGATATTTGGCATGCATGTGTATCTGATGGAGCTGCACATTTTGAGTGGTTAAAGGTCAAGGTCATCCTTCAAGGTCAAAGGTCAAATTTATGGGTCAAAATCGCTCAAAATGGGACATAGTGTTTCGCAAACACATCTTGTTAACTTTTGATTCAATAATTTGTTTTTTTTGATTATGTATGTTTATGAAGAGAAATGCAATTAATTGTGTAAAGTTGTGTGATCTTAATAATGGTATCGTCTCTTGTTTTTTAAGATCAATTCAATATTTTGATTTTTTTTTTAATATAAGGATTGAAAAGTAGATTTTTAAATATTTGTATTATTTATTGGTTAGAACAATTAAAAATGTCATCAACAAAATCACATTATATTTAGTAATGAACTTAAACTATGTTTTGGCTCACCTGTCTTTTTCAATGTAATAAACAAAATATAGCCGATGTTATGTATTATGTATTTTTTTATTTTTGTTAGAAGACACTTAAGATATGTCCCTAACACAATGTTATTTTTATCACATGCTATACCTTGTTAATGTGTGATACAGATATTTTTATTTTTTACATGTGCAACGGGAACATGTGAGCATTTTCATGGGCATCATATTTATTGGCCTGTTAAAAAATATCATAACTGAAATCTTTAAGATAAAACATTCGATGAAATAAGAAATCGTATTTGAAAATGCATCTCTGACAAAAATTATGTTACTATTATTACACGTCATGTTCACATACTGTTGAAATTATCCCTACTTCAGTGAATAAATGCTTAATGTTTAACACTGTTTTTATAACTTTTGATTATTTCCTCTCTATAATGCATCATTTGTTATTTTTATACACTTGTCGGTAGGTTTTATGTAGTCAAGTCATTGTACATGGTAGTTTATTAATTATTTCATGTCAAAAGGCATTTAATGCAATGTGATGTATATGACTGTGGGATATATACATTTATTTACAATCATGTAACAGTTTATGATACAGTATTTTATTGCTTAATTTTTTTTATAATTTTTGTGCAAGTGTTTATTAAAAATGTGGAATACCCTTCAGTCGATGTGTGTTTCTTACTTTATTATTGTTTATATGATGTCATTTATGTTAAATCTTTAAAAGATTTTTTGTATTGTAATTTTTATATTTCTTCTTTGCAATATTAGTATTCAAACTTTATTTTTGCTTTGAAAGAATAAAAGCCTTCACATTAGTGGTCAAAGCTTTGCATAATAAACTTATAATCATGTACTCAACAAAGACATATAATAATATACCCAACAAGGATGTATAATAATATACCCAACAAAGACATAAAATAATGTACTCAATGCTAAACACATTTTTTAAAGAAACCAGTCAGTTTTTTTATTATTATTTAAAATAATTAGTGTTCATATGTTGCTTTTGTTATATAACTATATATTATATGCAACATAACTGAATTTGGATTTAATGGATACTTTTGTCTGTTGTACCATCATACGTATAACACAATTATTCTGTTAGGAGGTCCCTTTAAATACTATACGGAGAGAATTATTGTTCAGATTTTTAAACTTTTTATATTTGTAAGTCATATTGTTAGGGAGCTTTTTTTTCTTTGATTTGGATTTTAACCATTCAAATTGTGTTTGTTATGTCCACTTAATTGAAATAAACAAGCAATACATGGCATTTTGTTTGAAAAACCTACTCCCCATTTCGTGCATTTGATCCAATTTAAGGACAATATTTGATCATCTTTTGTTTAACGTGAATGCCTACCATATTTTTTGACGAAAGCAAATAAAAATAAAATTATTAAAAATAAAAATTTTAATTATAATTTACAAGCTGACTTTATGTATTATTCATAGAAATTAGAACCAAAGCAAGGGCATAAAAAGGTTTGGAAAGTTATATAAATAATAAAATACAAATTGTATCTGTTCAAATACTTTTTAGCTCAATTAATTACGAAAAAGTCCAAGCTATACTACCCACTCAAATGTTGGCATCGTTGTCAATGTAATGCTCTGGTTAAAGTAAACGTTCAACAGGTCCATTTCACTATTTCTACCAACGGTAATTAATTGAAACATCTTACGTGTGTGTGGGGTCATTGTGTGAGGACCCTGAACAAGTTGCATTACTTGTACTTAGAAATTTGGTTAAGGTAAAAGTGCAACATCTTGTATTGGTTGCTACTAGTTACGTTTCAACTTAAACTTCACACATTTGTTCGGGGTCATTGTGTGAGGTCACTGACCAAGTTCCATAATCCTGACCTGCAATTCAGCATAATTATGCCCCTTTTTTACTTAGACATTTTGTTAAGGTAAACATGCAACATCTTATCCATCCTTGTTTCTACTGCACAGTTATTCAATTGAAAATTTACACTTAGTTTGGGCATCATCATGTAAGGTCACTGCCCTAGGTCCATAAATCAAGCAGAATTATGCCCCTTTTGTACTTGGAAAATTCAGGTAAGTATTTGCGTGGAACAACTCATATCTCTTTGACTAATACAGATATTGAAATAAAATTTGACATTTGTTAAGGTAGTTTATAAACAATCATGACCAAGACCTATAACTTTGACTGGCATTTAAGCATGATTATGCCCCCCTTTTGTACTTACTGGAAATTCATTTAACCCTTTGAGTGCTGGAACTGGATTTTGAAGGCCTTTGCAAACAGTTTGGATCCAGATGAGACGCCACAGAATGTGGCGTCTCATCAGGATCCAAACTGTTTGCCATTCTGATAGTATTCTTTGGGAAAAAAATCAAAGAAAATGCTAATTTTAGAAATTTAGCAGACAACATTTTAGCAGACGACAAATTTCCCAGCAGGCAAAGGGTTAAAAGTTTGAATGCAACAAGTACACAGATATACTATTGAAACTTCACACATGTCTTTGAGATCATCATATCGTGGGCGCCACGCAAGACTATCGTAACTCACTATATATTATATAGTGAATTACGATAGTCTTGCGTGGAGCCCACGATATGAGGTCACTGACTAATGCCATTAAGGCAAGCGTTTGCGTGCAAAAACTAATAACTCTTGTTTCTTGGCATGTTCACATTTCCTGTTTTTAATTTAAAGATTTTCACCTTAACGATTACGATTATTACATTGACTACTATAGATATTCAATTTCAAAATTGTCTTGGTAGTCATTTTATTAGGTGACTGACAGAAAATGTTCATTTTACTATGAATGTGGAAGAATGGTCGAGCTCTTGGGACAGTTCTTGTTTTATATAACCCTGACCCCACTCAATCTTAAAACTGAAGTTTCTGATTAACTTATAGTAAGAAAAACTTTTGCTTACAGACTGTGTGTAATAAAAAAAGATTCTGAAACACAGTTTTACGTTTTAAAACATTTATTTGAATAAAGATCTCATCACTCAAATGAAAATAATTGAATACCCTTATACTTAAGCTAGTATTGGATGTCACTTCTATAAGTAATCTATAATATCTTTCCACAAGTCTTCTGCAGAGTGTTCTTCAAAATAAAAAAATAAAACATTTGTCATTTTACGCGTGCAGTATCCTGGGAGCAGCATCTTAAGAAAATTTAATTCTCATTGTAGTCAAATATCAATAAACAGAGCATTTTTTTTTTAAATATGCCAATAGTAGATATCCCCCCTCGCCCGAAGCGATTTTTGAACATGACTTCTTTATTCAAAGATATATCAATACACTTTGTTAGATGTGTGTTTAAAAATATCTTGCAACTACTATGATGCGTTTATGTGCTTATAAAATAATTCAACATTATAACACAGAAATTGGTGATAGGTGTATATTGATGGCTGTTAATTGGCCATTGGTAACTGATGACTTAGATTATGGGAATAAGAGATAACATTAATTGATGGTGATAAAGATTTCATGATAATGGATGATATATGCTACTTGTTCGAACGGACCCGGATTCTGAAGCTAGTACATTGTAACCTTGTTTGCTATTTTAACAAGATTGAAATATACCGGACAAAGATGGCGACAGGAACCAGGAAGTGATTAAACTCTACTCGATTTTTACTTCCTAATCGTGACAAACAACATGTCTCAGGACTCAGACGATGAAAAATGCGACTCTATTTATGCAAACGAAGAAACGGCAGAGCTGATGAATGTTTCCTTTCGCCTGGAAACGAATTCTCTGGAGGATTTGCTGAAAGAAGACAGAGAGAAAATCAAAGAAAGAGAGGAAGATAAACAGTGGTATCATGGGCGAATCACGAGAGACGTTGCAGAGGATATCTTGCGGAAAGGTTAATACTGCATATGTTACTTAACCCTGTTTTTACAATGCCACTATTGTCAAGTCTTGACCAGAAATAATCAATTCTGATCTCTTTCCAATCAGTGCATTTTCAATCATAGCAAAGACCAGGCTTCCTGAAAAGGCCGGACCGCCGGTCTTGTCTGGCAAAATTCTTAACAGTCCAGCAAGTTTCTAATATCGCCCGTCCTTGTGACGGGCCAATAAAATTATGACTAAATACCAAAAAGTCTTATACTTGCCAAAAGAACGAAACACCCCATTACAATCACTATTTTCATGAATTTCAAGCCTTTTTTGTCATTAACAACACTAACGTGTCACTAGTTCTTAAGAGTGCTCTCCCTTTGTTGTTTTTTTGGAAGACGTCAATTTTTTTACTTTATCAAGTGTACTTATACACAGGCTGCACATTGCAATAAATACAAGTTAAACTTTACTTAATTCTTCAGTTATAAACTCACACTGTTCGGTCAGGTTAATTTTTGTACGGACAGGCTAACTTTTTCATCAGCCTGTCCGGTTGACAGGCACTTTTTGGGCCTTTTCAGGAAGCCTGAAAGACCCTTTTCACATTCCCTTGATTGAGTTTTGTACAGAACGCCTTGAACACTATAGTGATTCTGCAGTAAGAACACAATGTGGATTTTGTTTGAGTCTCATAGACTATAAATGTTATATGTTTTACATATTTTGCGGTGATCACACAGCACTTGCATGTAATATTTAGAATGCTTTTTAAGCGCTTGTGTTGTGGATGTACTACATGTACCAGTGTGAGAGGCCCATATGAATAATATTGAAATGTGTTGTTTTTTTCAGTGAATTCTGTGAATATGCCTTTTTGTGAGATATGACAGGCTTCGTTTTGAGTTTCAGCATATTCTTTTATCTTGCAGGGTTGTCAAAATATGGAAATCTTGACGGCTTGTTCCTGGTTCGAGAGAGTTCCTTTTCGACCACAAGCTTTGTGTTGTCGTTGTACAGTAAAGGAGAATTCTTTCATTTCCAAATCACCATGGTAAAACCCTGCCACTTTTCCATTGATGAAGGACCCGTCATACATGGTTTGTAACCTAGATCAACCTATTAATTTGAGTTAGTGTCTCAATTAGCCTAAGGCTTTTGATGAAATGGAGCTTAACAAATAGTTTTAAAATAACATATATTTTACTCAATTTGTTGAGATTGTTTGGTGGGAGGAAAGTGTATTTTTTTATTATAAATAAGTAAAGAAGAACTCATTGAGAATTTGAGATCTATTTTTGAAACATAATTTAAGTAAACTTTATATCAAGGCGTCCAAAGAGAATTTTCTAATGAGGTATGACGATGATGGAGTAAGTAAACTTATACTGGAAATAGCAAAATTGTTTTGGTTTAATTATCTCTTGAATTCTATTCATAATTTTCAGTTTATTTGAACAAAAAGACATGTTAATTGTAAGATATGAAATAAAAGAATCAATAAACATTTTTTTTTTAATTTTAGATATTAATTATTGTTATTTATTGTATTTAAGCACATACTTGCTATTGTTGAAGTGAAAAATCTTTTGAAACATTTTCCATATTTGCAGAGATCATTTTCAAATATATTTTCTAAAATTTTTGTATTCTTTATATTTGCTGTGTTCTGGGAAATCTGAGCTTAATCTATTTGCTTAAAGTGTCATCCCTGATTAGCCCGTTCAGACACTTTCTGCTTTCATGGAATTTTTCGTTTAAAGGAAGTCTCTTATAAGCAAAAATCCAATTTAGGCAGATAATATTGTTCCTTGTTAACCTGTGGGGACTGCCAGTGCATTAAGCCAGATTTTTCAGAAGGAGATGGTCATCAGGGGAAGCTACCCACATCCCTCATGAGGGGGAATTTTCGCGCCGTTTCCCTTTTATAGGGAATATTTTTACTAACTATCTCATTACCAAATTTGTACATGTTTGCAAGTTATATTCATTGCTTTTTTCATAACTTAGTATATTTGACTAGATGTACTTGAAATAAAATTGAGATAATAATCGTTTGACTCTTTTTTCTCAAAAAATATCCCTTTTTTTTTCTAGGATTTTTTTCCAAAAATAGGGGAAAAAGTACACTTTTTTGATAGGGGAAAGGGCCGATATCCGGCCCTAAAAAACGCAGATCGAGGGCCATGTCAATGTTGTACTTTTTGCATGCAGGTCTGGATCGCCTGATCAAGAACTATCAGGAGAAGTCACAGGGCCTCCCGACCAACCTGACCCAGTTCTGTAAATGTAAGACGGCCCCGGACGAACAACGACAGAAGGGCGTCACGAATCTCCTTCACAGGGCCGTGCTGGAAAGTAAGCCACCTTGAGAAAGGTCCACAGCGAAAAAGGGCAAATTATGGCTCAAAATTTGCTGTTGATTTCCTTTTTATTTTGGATATTTTACGGTATTGTATGAAAAAAAGTAGCCAAATGGAAATTGCTTTAGTGGAAATTGCTTATTTGTAGCCATCGGGAAATATGCCTTAAGAATCAGTAAGCCGTGCTTTATTTGTTTTCCACAGACCATATGAGTGACTTTTTGGTAAAATTGATTAAGAAGTTAGGAATTACAAAATCAGTGACGTCACACCTCTATGAATATAATGAGAATTGTTGGGAAAGATTCAAAGCTAAATAGGCCATATTGCAGAGGATAAGGGACTGATGCATCTGCTTAAGCTAACATGTTGTAGATGCTAGATTCTTTCTTATTGAAGTATAAATGATTTTGGCAGGACTAGGACATTTGTTGGAGCTACTTTGGTTTTCAAGTTAAAGATGCTGAAGTTGAAGAAGTTATACTTTGTTCATTTCCAGATATACCAAAAGTTTTGGAAGAAATTCTGAAAAGCAAAAACTGTCCACCATTAAATGCCAAAACCGACTGGGGTAAGTGTTTAGTTTGTTCGTGTGCTTTGGTATGAGATGGCGGTAACTTGACCATGTTGCCATATTTACTTTATCCGACTCACCCTTTTTTAGCTTTTATTTCTTTTGGTTTAATTGATTCTACCTGTCTTGCAAGAATTTTGCAATTCAATAAATATTATTACTACTGTTTGCATATCCAAGGGACAGGCAAACCGCTCAATACAAATATAAGAAAAAAAGGCTTCCTTGAAAGTGTCCTGGGCAGTCCACACGGCTTGATCTTGGATGACATGTCTGTTTTAAAGAAGATTCATTCTACAATAGTTCTTCTGAGCTGACTTATGATGATAACTTAAGCTAAGGCATTTAAATGGCCTTGCATGATCTTACCTTTTTTTTTAAACAGATAAAACGTTGATGTCTTACTTACTAGGTTAATAGTTAAAAAGAAATGGTACCAGAACATCCACATCAAGAAATTCAAGTTTTATACAACTGCAAATACTATTTGTTTGTTTAAACCAAAACTTTTCTATGTATTACAAACATGTAACCTGATTCAAAATCACATCTGTTGAGTGCAGTTTGTTCATGCAACACATAGACACAATTGTTGGTTCTTTTTGGCCTAGAGTTAAGAAATACATGGTTTTTATAAATGCTATTGAAGTAAACAACATTTTCTTAATGCAACCATTAAGAGTTTTAAAGTTTATTTTATTTAAACTTTCCTGGTTATTTTTGTTTGTTTTGGTTTTAGAATGTTGACATACAAATTGTGGGGCACAATTTTGAGAGTGGGTCAGATTTTGTAGCAGTTTTTTTTCTGTGTTTATTTTGTTTGACTCTTACATTGTAAAGATGGATAGTTAACAATTTTATTGATAAAAATCCAAGACTAAAAGGGTCGAATGAGAGTCAAAAGAAAGTCCTGAGATGGTATATATACATTTTAAGACCTTTCGTCCGATAAATTCCCTCATTTGTGTTTTCAGGAAGCACTGCCCTTCACGATGCGTGTTACTATGGATTTGAGGACTGTGCTGACATTCTTGTGAGAAACGGGGCCAATGTGAACTGCCTTGATAAAGACGGAAACACACCTTTACATGTATGGTTGCAATTGTCAGATATTTGTATCAACTGTTTTCATAAGATTGCTTTGAAACTTTGTTCACATTGTCGATCAATTTTGTACAATTTTACCTAAATTTATATTATAATTTTATTTAAGGTTATTTGACCCATCATTAGCTCTTGAATTTCTGAGTTATTTTGAGGAAGTCATAACTGCAAGTATTTATTCAGAAAAAAAATTAGGGGTTCCAAAGGGGCAGGGTGGGACCTTTGGGTGGCAGGGTGCTGCACACCTCCATTAAGGCCTAGCAGGAGAATAAATATTTTTTTTTAAGTATTTTGAATTTATAATAGAACATATGTTTAGTTCAGAAATTATGGGAAAGTTTTTATGATCAGTATGAGTATGTCTAATAACACTTCTATGTATGCGTGAATGTAGCGCACACACTTCTGGGTAATTTTTAAAATTATGTTTATGGTCTTAAAAATGCTTTTATTTCCTTATCTTAATTACATATCTGAAGTTATTAATATGTCGAACCCTGTCATGACATATCAACTAGCTAGTATTATTTCCTGTTTAAGAGATGCTGTACGGGAAACAAAGCCGGTATAATCTCCATTCTGATCAACGAAGGGAAGGCCAACGTCAACGAACGCAATCCAAAAAGTGGCTGGAGTCCATTGCATACGGCGGCATTTAAGGGCCATCTTGAGTGCATTAAGGTGACTGAAACCAATTTTGCACTAGGCTTTATAAATGGGTTCAAATGCATGTGTAAAATTAAAGTAATTTATATCTTTTTATACGCTTTTTTGGGGTAAATTTAATTAAAATTTGGTGGCGAGTATATACAAGGGTAGCTGAGAGAGGCTCAACAATTGTTCTTACTCCCCCTCTTTTAATAACACCACCTTTTAATAGGTCTTTTGTTACTTAAAAAAATTCTTCTTTATTTTGGGAAAAAAAAAATAACGGGGAGCTTTATTTTACAACTGCTTTTATAGGTTTCATTAAACCTTTATTAAATTGAATCAATAAATGATTCTTTGATTAGTTGTGTACATAGTTTCGCGTTGCAAGCTTGGAAAGTGCACCCATCCATAAACAAAATTTATTTTGCAGGGATTTCAATTCAACAAATTTGCTTGTTCATGTAAATTTAATGAAATGGTATGCTACTTCAGCATGAGATTTCAAACAGTTACAAGTGTATCCAGATTTGGTTTCCTTATTGTTCACAAGGACACACAAGAAGTCTGTCGAGTGTGTCAACATGCATGCTATATACAGAATAGCTCATTTACATGTGCATTAAGGAAGTATACAAATACAGTTGTAAACATACATTTATATACAATACATCCAGTCTTACATTTCAAGGCATTTTATGAAAATACCAACTGGCACATACAAACCATTTAAAGTTTAAGAAGTAAGCCTGTATTTTTCTCTTCTATATAATACTTCAGACTTGAAAATTAAACGAAGTTCTGAATTGCATTGTGTATAATACACTGATAATGCAGCCTTAACAAAATACTTGTATGTTGAATCATTTACCGTAATAATATGAATATCATTTAATGATATTTATATGATGTGTAATGTTGAGTAATGTAGTTATAAGTTAACTTAAATTTGTCCTGTGATAATTAATTCTTAAAACATTATCGGCTGATTAAGCTAACAGTCTGTTAACCTAAGATGTAAAGAACTACTTGTCCCTTAGTCTGTAGTTAAAACCTATGTATTTGAGCTCGTTTGCATCAACAGCCATAGGCTTTCAGGGAGATCAAAGGAATGCTCCCAGAGAGGATCGAACCCGTGACCTCCCGGTCGCTAGGCGGACACCATATTCACTACGCCATGGCGATCTTTAGTCTTAATATGTAAAGAACTACTACTAGCATCATTTCTGCAAAATGTTTTGTTGATTGTTAACTCTTTCAGTGCTGGAACCGAATTTTGAAGGCCTTTGCAAACAGTTTTGATCCAGATGAGATGCCACACAACGTGGCGTCTCATCAGGATCCAAACTGTTTGCTATTCTGATAGTGGTCTTTGAACAAAAGTGAAGACAATGCTAATTTTAGAAATTCAGCAGATGACATTTTAGCAGACGACAAATTTCCCAGCATGCAAAGGGTTAATTATTTTGATTTAGTACCTTCATGCAAATAAATTAAATGCTATAGTGAAGTTTGTAAGATTGCCATACAAGGATTGGAGATATTTGCATTCGTTGCTATACCATAGAGGCTCGTTCTGGGAAAACTGGGCTTAATGCATGTGCGTTAAGTGTCGTCCCTGATTGGCCTGTGCAGTCCACACAGACTAATCAGGACAATACTCTCTGCCTAAACTGAATGTTTGTTCAAAAGAGACTTCCTTTAACAAATAAGTCCATATACGCGGAAAGTTTCATCCCTGATAAGCCTGAGGGAACTTCACAGGCTAATCTGGGACTACACTTTACGCACATTCATTATGCACAGTTTTTCCAGAATATTGCTCCAATAGTATAACTGTGTTGACTTTCCACTGAAAACTTTTCATCCTTCTCTTATAGATTCTACTGGACTTTCACTCGCCATATCTGCCTAGAGCATTTGATGGGATTACACCTCTCGATGTGGCGGAATCGTACTCTAAGCCAGAATGCATGAAAGAAATTGGTGAGTATTCAGTTCAATTTGAAAATTGAGCCTAACTCGGGGAAAACAGACCCCAATGCATGTGCTCAAAGTGCCTTGCCCGATTAGCCTGTGCAGTTGGCATAGGCTAATCAGGGACGTCTTTTTCTGGCTGAACTGGATTTTTTCTAAGAAGAGACTTCTGTTAAACAAAAATACCATACCAGTGGAAAGTGTCGTCCCTGATTAGCCTGTCTGGACTGCACAGGCTTATCTGTGAAGACACTTTACACACATACCTTAAGCCTTTGAGCGCTGGAACCGAATTTTGAAGGCCTTTGCAAACAGTTTTGATCCAGATGAGACGCCACAGAACGTGGCGTCTCATCAGGATCCAAACTGTTTGCTATTCTGATAGTATTTTTTGAAAAAAAAATCAAAGAAAATGCTAATTTTAGAAATTTAGCAGACAACATTTTAGCAGACGACAAATTTCCCAGCATGCAAAGGGTTAAGCCTGGTTTTCACAGAGCAAGGCTCATTTGCTTTGGTTAATACTGCATATACAGTAATGTTGTTTTCAATTGTAACTAGGTCACAATTATTGTTTGTAAACTGGAAGATAAATCTTTTTCTTATTGAAAACTTTGTGCAAAATCAAATAATTCCCTGTCATTTCAGAATTGGTATTGTAGCAAAAGTATATAATTATATTTATCAAAAAGTCAGTTCTTTTCATCAAATGTTCAAACATTTTGGTATATACTAATTTAATGTGAAATATATATAAATACTGTTTTTTTTTTCATTTTCTGATAGTGCCATGATGGTATTTTAATTGTTAACAAGAATTAGGCATTAATTACTCCCGATATTGCAAGTTCTAATGGTATGGAATTCAGTAATTTGGGCGGTTTTTAAAAACAAAATTACTGTATATTGTACACTGGATGAAGTTTTGATTTCAATTTTGCTAAAATGGTCTCAATGCACACCGGAATTATATCCCAGAAGCAAATAATTTCGGTAGTTGCTCAGTACTTAAATTGACTTTTTGATAAATGAACGCTTTTTGACCATTTACATTTTAAGAATAGTTGTGGTTCAAGTGTTATTGTATTGTTTGTTTTCAGATAACTTTGTGCCTTCAAAAGTGATCACTCACAAAAAGGACTGGTTTCACCCGGAAATTGACAGAGCAGTAAGTTGTCATCATGACTTGATTTATAATAGAGTGGTCAGTAGGTGACATTTGGGTTAAACATATTTTTATTTTTTGGTATTTTGGGGAAAGAATATAGGTAGGGGAATCGTAAAAAAAAAGGTTGAGTCACTTTTAGTGGAAGACTGCATGATGTGGAGCAATAATTATGCTTAATGTAGCCTTTTAAAGTTTACCGCTATAGAAAAAAAAATGTCGACCATCATTGTTTTCAGGACCCACGCGTCATGTTCAATTGACAGTCTGCACTAAAATCTAAGTTTGACTCTAGTTCTTCGGACTATGACCCTTGAAGAATTTTATAGCCCAAACAATTGCTTTTTAGTCTGGATTTTAACGTGATGCTACTATTATTCACTTTATTTTGCGATTGTAAAACTAAATTTACCAATATCTGTATAATTATAATATGCCATGATATTGGAAAGTTATAAATCACCATCTCGCGGTTATTTAAAAATAAAATAACATGGGCCTAAATATATTAACACATGTTTTCCAAAATATCTGTATTCTTAAAATAAGGCTGCTTAAACAGTGATTTTTTTACAATTTAATATATGTGAGTCCTGGGACTCGCTGGACTAAAAATGTGTGAGTCCCAAACTGAAAGTGTGAGTCCCAAGTATTGTCCTTTGATGAATTTAGCAACAAAACACACACATATAACAAATGAGAAGCAGTAACCAGGTTTTAAATGGTCTATAAGCTAAGGAAGAGCATAACAAATACATGTAATGTTGGCAATTACAAATATGCTGACTAGTTATCACGCACAAGGCATTTAAAACATACACTTAGGTCTTTTTGCAAGACGGGTGCTTCAATTAACATTTTGTGCTCGGGCAAAGAAGCATGTCTTGTAAGTGTTGATTGCTGAAAATTTGTGCATTGTGCACTTTTAGTCATGCCATTTAACTATTTAGCATCAGTGCATAATTTACAATACATAATGTTTGTGCACTCGTCAAAGGCAAGCCAGCTAAACAGTTTTTACCATTCCGTCTGTTATTTTCTAGCTTTTTTAGAACGATTTTCATTATGTGGTTCTTCGCTGGAAACGGTCGTACTGGTTGTCATTGTAGATGCGTTTGAATCGCTTTGAAAAAAAAAACGAATAAAATCCGCTGGCCTTGGCTATTGTGTTTTCGCTTTGGACCCATTTTTGCAGACGATATTCGCTACGTCACTTACAATGTAAATTTTTACTACTACACCGCTTACCCCTAGACAGTTTACTAACGACGAATTTCATTGGTTCTAAGCAACTGATTATCCGATTATTACGAGCGGTGCAATTTTGACGGAACATCGTGTTTACCTACATTTTACCCCGTACGGAAAGTGCAATAATAACAAATACGATTTCGGACGGACTTGTTACTTGAAAAAAGCATGTTCTTTGGATGCACATATTCTTAAACTTTGCGTCTACGGCAATTGTTTTGCGTCTAGCACGCAGGACGCAGAGGTAAAAAAATCACTGCTTAAAATAAGGCTGGAGTCCAAGACTTACAAAACACTATTGCTAGATTCGATCTGTTCACACATGCACATTTCACATGTAAAAGATTGTTCACATGTGAACATGAACACCTGTCACAGTCATATATTAAGGTCTCTTTCACTGCCAATAGGGAGCCCAGAAGATTCTCGAGTTGAAGGGGATGAGGGAGGGGCTGTTCCTGGTGAGGTCCAGCAACAAGAACCCTGACTGGCAGGTGCTCACCATCTGTCATAACCAGCAGTTGTACAACTATCAGATCAAAACAAAGGTATTATATAGCTAATTACCAGAGCCACGTTCTGGGAAAACTGGGCTTAATGCATTTGTGTAAAGTATTGTCACAGATTAGCTTGTTTAGTCTGCACAGTCTAATCAGGGACGACACTTTCCATTCTTTCATGAATTTTTCGTGTTAAGGAGGTCTCTTCTTTCAACGAAAATCCAGTGTAGGCAGAGAGTTTTGTCCCTGATTAGCCTGTGCAAACTGCAATCTGGGATGACGCTGTACGCACATGCATAAAGCCAGCTTTCCCACAGCGCGGCTCATTATCAGCTCAAACCAAAGGTTAGCCCTTGCTGATAACTAGCTGGATCAATACAAAAGTACGCCGAAGCTTTCATTTAATGACCTGTTACCAGAAAAAGGAAAACCACTTGCACAGAGAATAATTGTGAACCTCAACAAATTTGCCCTTATTTGTATATATGACCAGGTATAGGGTCCATTCATTACATGTATGTCATCAAAAACATATGGACCAGACACTTTTGTATGAAGAAAGCCCTGGAAAAATACTGCAAATCATCCCCAATTGATACTGAAGAGCAGCAAACAGCATAAAGCCTAAGCAGATTGCGAGTTACCTCATTTGTCTCAAACACACCCTCAATGTTAACATGTATTGCAGCATTACAGAGACAAGCTTATCTACTACATTGATGATGGGCCATACTATAAACACATCGAACACGTGATACAGTACTACAGTTACAGCGCCAATGGATTGCCATGTGCACTGAGGCTGTCTGTCAACCCAGGTATTACATTACATTATTTGATTCACGATCTGGGAAAATGGGGCTTAATGCATTTGCATACATTTACCTAGATTTGGGATTACACTTTTCACTTTTAAGGTATTTTTCGTTTAAAGGAAGTCTTTTCAATGCGGAAATTCAGTTTAGGCAGAAAGTTTTGTCCTTGATTAGCCTGTACGCACAGGCTAATCTGGGACAACACTTTACGCCCTTGCTTTTAACCCTGTTTTCCCAGAGCGAGGCGCATTTATTTTTATTTGTGTGTGGAATTAAGAACAAAAGTTTACAAATAACTGCCCAACTTTTTGTCATAGGCATTTTTTAAACTTAGATGATTGTTGGATTATGACTAGCAGTCGAATGTTCTTGATTTTTGACCAGTTAGCTAAAGTTTAGTTTTAAACAACAAAGAAGCTAATTAAGAAATCATCAAACAATTGGAAGAGTTAGTCTGGGCAATAACGTGTATGTCTACTTGTTTCACTCTAAAAACATAATCAAATGCTTAGGTCAAAGGTTAAAGTATAACTGACCAACAGTGAAACTGTTTAAAGGTGTTAATTTTATACAATTCAAACCCCTCACTGGGTTTGTAGTGGCATTTGGACGAAGATCTCTTATTATTATGGGGTCATTAGGTCAAAGGTCAAGGTCGAACTGACCAAAAATCTATGACATATTTTCTTGATCTAAATGGGCATAGCTGTTATACAATTGACATTGTAATACAAACATAATGCAAGGGACCGTGTAGTAATACATAGTTGCAAATTCTTGGTCTGTTTGTTATACAATAAGGAATATGGACAGCATAAGCAGCCTTATTTTAAGAATATAGATATTTTGGAAAACATGTGTTAATATATTTAGGCCCATGTTATTTTATTTTTAAATAACAGCCAGATCGTGGTATATAACTTTCCAATATCATGGCATATTATAATTATACATAAATTGGTAAATTTGATTTTACAATCGCAAAATAAAGTGAATAATAGTAGCATCACATTAACCCTTAAAGTGCTGGAACCGGATTTTAAAGGTCTTTGCAAACAGTTTGGATCCAGATGAGACGCCACAGAACGTGGCGTCTCATCAGGATCCAAACTTCTTGCTATTCTGATAGTATTCTTTGAAAAAAAATCAAAGAAAATGCTTTATTTAGAAATTTGGCAGACGACATTTTAGCAGACGACAAATATCCCAGCATGCAAAGGGTTAAATGACACATGTATTTATTTCAGCTCAAGAGCTCATCCAGATCACCAGTGATGATGAATACTTCAACTTGGTCGACAGTTCAAAGCCGCCAGGTAGAAATTAAATGATATGAATAGTTTATGGAATGCAGTTCAGTCCATTCAGTTCCAATCATTTATTGGAAGGGATTTTTCGAAGCTAGAGAACTTCTTACTGCTTGCAATACATTCAAAGCCTTCCCAGCTCCAATCAGACTGCCTAGTCTTCCACCACATGCATGTGCATAAAGTTTCATCACAGATTAGCCTATGCAGTTTTCACAGGCTTATTACGGCCAGGACTTTCCGTTTTAATTATATTTTTCATTTAAAGGAATTCTCTTCTTAGTGAAAATTCAGTTTAAGCGGAAAGTTTTGTCCCTGATAAGCCTGTGCACATTGCACTGGCAAATCTGAGAAGACACTTTATGCACATGTATTAAGCTCTTTTTTGCCAGAACACACCAGATATAACCATAGGTAAGCCCTAGCTAATAACAAGTCAGATCATAACTAAAGTAATATGCACATCACAACAAAATAGCTCTCATATTTCCTTCACTGCTCCCATCAAACTGCCAAGTCTTGCACCGCGGCCAGACGACATGTCCATCAAGTTACCCACAACAAACAATTTGACCCTTGTTCTGGGAATACTGTGCTTAATGCATGTTCAGTTTGCCATCAGGCTTATCAAGAACGGCACTTTACTCTTTTATTTTATTTTTGCCGTAAGGAAGTTTCTTTTTAGCAAAAATTCAGATAAGGCTGAAAATGTTGTCTGCACAGGCTAATCTGGGACGACAATTTACGCAAATGCATTAAGCCCTTTTTTCCTAGAACGTGGCTAAATTATATTTCCTTCACAGCTCCAATCAAACTGCCAAGTCTTCCACCACGCCCAGACGACATGTCCATCAAGCTACCCACTGCAGACGTGGCAGATTACAGTTCGAGTCTGAGACGGGTCTCCAACCTCTCGCCACCACAGTCACCCAAACCGAAACCCGGACCTCCACCCCCACCCAACCATGTAAGCTGTGTTTTGTTATCACGGTGAGGTCAGGGCTTGCTCTGCCCGGACCTCCACCCCCACCCAACCATGTAAGCTGTGTTGTGTTATCACGGTGAGGTCAGGGCTTGCTCTGCCTTTCGCCAAATCAGCCAATGACAACAAATTAACACATTTAGCTAAAAAAAAAAACATTGTATTTTGCTAAAACATTATCTTAAAAAAACAACATAAAATAGCCAAAATGACAAGTTTTTTTTCAAATCTGAGGCAAATTTGGCTAAAGACAATTTGAGCCAGTGGAAGCCCTGATAGCTCTTGATTTCAAACTTTGTCTCTACTTAAAATATTGACTAATGAAAGTGCTTGTAGTGTGAAGCTTTTCTTCCCATTTAGGTAACATTAAGGATTAGGACTAAAGGGAAGAGTTGTTTATTTCAATTTTATTTTAAGATTCTTGTTTCAGTTGAAATAACAACCTATTAATGATCTTCACCTTACTTACTTCCTGTGAAGATGTTCTGTGTCTCATTTTTTATGCCCCCAAAGGTGGACATATAGTGAACGCACTGTCCGTTTGTCTGTCTGTCCGTCTGTCCTTCTGATATTCTGTCACACTTTGTGTTTAGATTTTGTGTTTAGGTTTTTGAAAAATGTGGAAAAACACTTTGCGTATAGGTTTAGAAAAATGTGGAAAAAGGGGGCATGTGTCATCCTATGGTGACATGCCTTGTTTAATATATGCAAAGATTATCGCAAAATGAAAATGTTGAGGATTTTTTGTGAAATCAGTCAAGAAAATATCCAGTTTTTTTCTGTAAAAAAGCATTTCAGAAAGCGGTGGATTAGAAAAGTACTTCAGAAATTGAAATGTTATTTTTTATGCACCTGTTTCGTAATGGGATGTAATATGGGAACACCTGTGGCAAGTTACTGGGCAGGCATAAGGGCAACAGCCAGGAGAAAGATTTTCACTCTCTTACTTGAAAGCTGACATGAAGCACTTCTGAAGTATCCTCCTTGAATTTAAAATAAAATATATCATCATCATGCAACTTTGATATAAGGTTTGTTGGCAAAATATCTCAGCCAAGTTCGATAACCAGCCAGATCACCTGAAGCACTTCTGAATTATGGAAATTGAGGTATCCAAAATTTGCAAAATTAACCTCGTCCGACTTCTAACTTAAATATTTAATATTGTATCATCATCTAACTGAATGACTTTTTTGGGGGACATCATATCTCGGCAATGTTTGATAACCAGACAGAGTGCGTGAAGATTTTCTGAAAAATGGTTTTAATTGTATTGTCATCAAATTTGGTAACACTCTTTGTGTGCGTACATGTATAATTTCAACCAAGTTTGATGACAACCCCAATTTCCTAAAGCACCTCTAAGGTATTGAATTTTAAAAGGCTTTCTGTAAACATTAGCATACGCCAAAATAAATGACACCGCAATATTTTGTATCCAGTGTTTTCTGTGCAAACATTTTTACCTCGAATGAATACATCATTAACAGATCAAGGTAACCAAGGCCTTAAAACAGGCGTATTTTGTGGAACTCCTGTTATTATATGTATTTTTGTTCACATGTTTATCAGAATATTTGTATTGTTCACATTACAATTGCAGACTTAGGAACCGTATAATTATTCAGCATCTGTTTGAATAATATTTGCTAATCTCACAATTGCATAATTTTTCAGCCTCCACCAGCTGTTTCCAAGCAGATGAGCACAGCCCACTATCCACCTGAGAAACCTATTGTAGAACTGCGTCGAATAGACATAAAATTACTGAAACTAGGTACTTTGTCATGAAGTTAGTAGATTTTAAGACAGTCTGCACAGGCTAATCAGGGACGACACTGTCTGCCTAGATATGTTTGTTTAAAAGAGAGTTCCTTTAAACAAAAAATTCCATAAAACAATGTGTTGTCCTTGATAAGCGTTTGTCGGGCTGTCATTTTGACTAAAATTGGGTAATGATGTTGTGGTTTATCTTCAAAATTGAGAATAAAAGTGGCTGGAATATTGTATTAACAGAGGTTCAAATTATAGAGATGAAGAGGGATATGAACTATATGTTGCAATTAATACAACAAGTTTAAGGTAGTCATTTAAGAAAAATATATACTTAATGAGATTTGGAATTTGGGCCCAAATTTGACAAAAAAAACAATACAACAATTTGAAAGCTCAAACTTCCGTTGTTTTAATCCTTACAAGATATACATACATTTATATTCAACACTAGACTAGCATATTCAATGTGCATCACATACCAACAGGCAAGGAGATCGGCCAGGGTGAGTTTGGCTCGGTTGTGAGAGGCCTGTATTCAACGAAGGATGGCAAGAACAAGAAGAAGATTGACGTCGCTGTTAAGCTGTTCCACAAGACCGCCATTAACAACCAGGAAGATTTTCTCAAGGAGGCTAGAACCATGCAACAGCTATCGCATGAGTGCATCGTCAACTTCCTGGGTATCTCGGAGTCAGACAACCACGAGCTTCTTCTGGTAGGGTACCTTTTTGCATTTTCTGGCTATTAATTTGTGGGTTATTTTTGTATTTGTAAATTTCTGTTTTCATGCAGCTTAATTTGTGTTTTTTTGTTGTGTTTTTGTTGTTGTTTTTTTGTGATCAATTTCTGTTTTCATATTGCTTTTGCCTCCAAACATTGAAACATGTGAGCCTGGCTCTGGGAAAACGGGGCTTAATGCATTTGTGTAAAGTGTCGTCACAGATAAGTCTGTGCAGGCCCAACAGGCTTATCAGGGACGAGGAACTTTTGGCTTTTCTGCAATCTGTGGTTAAAAGGAAGTCTTTTCTTAGCAAAAATCCATTTTTGCAGAAAGTCTAGTCCCTGATTAGCCTCGGCATACTGTGCAGGCAAATCATAGATGACACTTTACACACATGCATTAAACCCTGTTTTCTCAGAGCAAGGCTCATATTAATATATCAGTGCCTTTTCATGCTGAATATCGGCATATAATTGCATTCAAATAGTGAGCCAGAGTGATGAGTTGATTTCTGGTATTGGGGGTTTCATCTGTGGTGGTGGCAGATTTCTTTCAGGGATTTTGAGTCTAAGTCCATGATTTTCCGCCCATTTATCTCCTTTGGTCAGTAGAATGCTGGATTACAAAACTATTGCCATTCTCCTACTTCTTCTGATTTGAGTTGGGAGGTTTCAGTAACTGGCTTAAGTGTGTAAGTCAATACTGATAAACAAGCTTTCCCAAGAAAAGTTTATGAAGGTTGACTGCCGCCCACCTTATTTAACAGAAATACAGTTCAGTGTCTTTTTTTGGCCAAATTTAGGGTCGCAATAAAAAGTATATCTTTTACTCAAATGATAGTCCAAAAATCCCAATTGAAGGTTTTCTTAAAAAAAATAAAATACATTGCAACATTTAGTTCCTTTCTATGTCCAGCTTTATAAGTTTAACCTTTATAAGTATAATATTGAAAACACTTATTCTCAATTAAAAGTATTTGTAAGCACAAAAAAACAACAAAGTTTGTTAAAACAACATAAATTTTCCCAAAGGCCACATTCCCAAAATAATGAAAAATTAACACTTATGTTTGAAATGACAAACAGCAATAAACTAACAATCCTCCCTTTGTTGTAGGTGGAAGAGTTCATAGAGAAGGGCTCCATGCTGGATTTCCTACTGGACCACCCCAAGCAGGTCAAGTGTCCGGACCTGTACCTGTGGGCAGCCCAGATAGCGTACGGTATGATGTACCTGGAGGAACAGAAGATGGTTCACAGGGACCTGGCAGCCAGGAACATCCTGCTGCAGAGTATAACTAGGGTAAGTTTTTGTTGTTGCCTTTCCACTTTCTGAGGGGACGGGGGGAATNAATTTTCCCAAAGGCCACATTCCCAAAATAATGAAAAATTAACACTTATGTTTGAAATGACAAACAGCAATAAACTAACAAACCTCCCTTTGTTGTAGGTGGAAGAGTTCATAGAGAAGGGCTCCATGCTGGATTTCCTACTGGACCACCCGAAGCAGGTCAAGTGTCCGGACCTGTACCTGTGGGCGGCCCAGATAGCGTACGGTATGATGTACCTGGAGGAGCAGAAGATGGTTCACAGGGACCTGGCAGCCAGGAACATCCTGCTGCAGAGTATAACTAGGGTAAGTTTTTTTTGTTGCCTTCCCACTTTCTGAGGGGACGGGGGGAATTTTTTAGCCTAGCTCTGGGAAAATTGGGCTTTATGCAGTGCCAATCAGAGAAGACAATTTCCGCATCTTTGGCATTTTTTGTTTGAAGGGAGTATTTTCTAAGTGACAATCCAGATTGTACCTGATAAGCCTGTGCATATTTTTAATAATTTAAAAGGGATATTCAAACTGAAGACAGTGTTATCATTTTTATGCCAAGATTGGCTTATGTGTCATTTAATTCAATCAAAAAGTTGTACTAAATGAACAACAATGATAAAAGAAATCAAATTTTTAAAGGGATATTTAAACTGAAGAGAGTGTTGTCTTTTTTAAACCAAGATCAGTGACTTTTGTTAGTCACATGCAGTCTTAAATTAACAACAATTTCAATAAAAAAAAATACTTTAAAAAGAATGTTATAACTGACGACTGTGTTTTGATTCTTAGGCAAACATTAGGGACTTATGTTTGTCATGTGTGGTACTAAATGAACAACCATGATAATAGAGAAATCATTGAACAAAGATAGAAAACTGAATACATTGTTGTCATTGTTAGGCCTTGCTCAGTGACTTTGATTTGTCATGTGCAGTACTAAATGAACAACAATAATAATAGAAAAATAATTTTAAAGGGATATTAAAACTGAAGATAGTACTGCCATTTCAAACCAAGATCAACTCATTTTATTTCTCATTTTAATTCAACAACAAAATTGTACTAAATTAACAACAATGATAAAAGAAAACAAATCTTGAATGGGATATTAAAACTGAAGACAGTGTTGTCATTAACGTCCCAGATCAGCCACTTTGGTTGTCACTATGGTACTAAATGAACAACAATGATATTAGAGAAAAATAATTTTAAACGTATCTATAAAAACTGAAGACAGTGTTGTCATTTTTTTAGGCAAAGATCAGTGACTTCGGTTTATCACGTGCGGTGGGTCAGAACAGCGACTACTACAAGGCCACAACTGGGGGAAGATGGCCCATCAAATGGTACGCGATCAAATGAGCGGCATCATGCGAAAATGGGTCTTATGCCATATGCGACCACCGTAGCTCCAAACCAGCCTGCAACTTTACGCAGTCTGGTCAGTTGCTGCGCTGTCAGCTGTTATAATGTCACCCAATGTCTTGTGGTCTCATTAGCGGACAGAGTAGCTTCAGACCAAACTGCCCCAATGCCTAGGCTGGTCTGGAGCTATGCTTGTAGCATATGGTATAAGACCCATTTTTGTATGACACAGCTCAATTATGTGGCGCGTTCTGAGAAAACTGGGCAAAATGCTTGTGCGTAAAGTGTCATCTCAGATTAGCCTGTGCAGTCTGCACAGGCTAATCCGGGACGACACTTTCTGCCTAAACTGGATTTTCGCTAAGAAGAGACATCATTTAAATGAAAAATTCCATAATAGCGGAAATTGTCCTCCCTGATTAGCCTGTGCGGACTGCACAGGCGAATCTGGGATGACAATTTACGCACAAGATTTATGCCCAGTTTTCTCAGAACACGTCACATATGATGGCAGATTTATATTATGTATGGGGTGTTTCGGTTCTTAAATTATGGCTGAAATTGCACCCTGTATGCTTGATATAAATTCTGCTATTGAACAAAACTTATTTTATTCTAAATAAAACAACTTATAAGGTCAACCAGATAATAATCGCTAATGTATAATGTATCTCTTCAGCTTTCAATTGTCAAAAAATGTGAAGTCAGTAAAATCAACTACAAAAAATACTTCTTTAAGGCCTCTTCAAATGAGCATTTGTGTCTTCATGTATGCACTCAAATTACTTTTTGCCTCAACATTGGGCATTTGATTGGTTTTCTTGTTAACCAGTCTTTTAATATTTTGTGGATTGCAGTTGCATGGTTTATATGGTGTCCCACTAGCTATCAGATGGTCCCAGGCTAGATTTTCACTCTGATATCGTTGTTAAGTTTTCTTTAAAGACACCAGGTAATGATTCTACCCAGGAAACCAACTTCAGAGTGTTTCAATAAGCCTTCAACTTTTAACCCTTTGAGCACTGGAACCGGATTTTGAAGGCCTTTGCAAACAGTTTGGATCCAGATGAGATGCCACAGAACGTGGCGTCTCATCAGGATCCAAACTGTTTGCTATTCTGATAGTATTCTTTAAAAAAAAATCAAAGAAAATGCTAATTTTAGAAATTTAGCAGACAACATTTTAGCAGACGACAAATTTCCCAGCATGCAAAGGGTTAATGCAATCAAGCTTATATAAAAAGGTTTAAATAATTCAATAAAAAATAACTATTAAAATATGAGTTCATTGTTTTAGGTATGCCCCAGAGTGTGTGAAGTACATGTACTATCATTTCTCACATGCCGGTGACATGTGCTTATGCCACAGACTTATCGGGGATGACACTTAATGCACATGCATTAAGCCCTGTTTTTCCAGAACGAGGCTCGATTGCACTCTTCACAGATTACAACATAAGTCTTACTAAATATGAGTCCATAGTTTTGATCTTTATTTCTGACTGCTATTCTAGGTATGCCCCGGAGTGTGTGAACTACGGCCATTTCTCCCATGCCAGTGACGTGTGGAGCTTCGGGGTCACCCTGTGGGAGATGTTCTCTTATGGTCTACCACCGTACGACAATATGAAAGGCATTGACGTAAGTCAAAAGAATCATGTCTTGCTTAAAAGTGTTTCACAGACAATCAAGTGTGATATTCTTGTACTTAGTACATATTCTGGTCTGCAAGCAGTGTGAAAAANAACAAATTTGCTAGTTCTATCTTGTATTTATTTACCAGTTAGCATATATTATGTTGTAAAGTAAAGTGATTATATCAATGTGGAAATCTTAAACAAACAAATATGTTTAAACATTATACGTACCCCCTTAAAGATAGATATTCACATATTCCTAAGATATTTGTCCTTGAACAAAACTGAAAAAGCATTATTAGGGAATACAGCAACTTTTTCTAACAAAACTCTAAATTATCTCTTCTTTTCTACAGGTGATCAAATTCATAGAGGAAGGCAAGCGCCTGGCCAAGCCCACTGCCTGCCCAGAGGTGGTGTACAAACAGATGTTAAGGTGCTGGAGTAAGGAGGCCAAAGATCGGCCCAACTTCAAACAGCTTAACACGCACTTCCAAGAAGAAGATGAATACGCCTCCACGCGCGAAGTCATGAAACCCATCCGAACCCATTCAAAGGATTAAAAGACCTTTTTTAAGTGTGATTTGCCAAAAGTGATGATTTTATCAATAAGTCACAAGTTCAAGAAAAAAATAAAATGCATTTGATCAAATGACTTACAAAGGAGTAAAAGATCTTTTTAAGTGTTGTTTGATGACAGTGATGATTTGTGTCGTGTTCTGAGAAAACTGGGTAAATGCTTGTGCGTAAAGTGTCATCCCAGATTAGCCTGTGCAGTCCGCACAGGCTCATCCGGGACGACACTTTCCGCCTTAACAGGATTTTCGCTAAGAAGAGACATCATTTAAACGAAAAATTCCATAAAAGCGGAAATTGTCGTCCCTGATTAGTCTGTGCAGACTGCACAGGCTAATCTGGGATGACAATTTACGCACAAGCATTTTGCCCAGTTTTCTCAGAACATGACACATTTATGAATGATTTATAAGTCACAAGTTCAAGGAACACATGTGAGCCACGTTCTGGAAGAACTGGGCTTAATGCATGTGCGTAAAGTTTCTTCCCAGATTAGCCTGGACTGGATTCTCGTTTAGAAGAGACTTCAATTAACACAAAATTCTGTTAAAGCGGAAAGTGTCGTCCCAGATGAGCCTGTGCAGACCGCATAGGCTAATCTGGAACGACACTTAACGCACATGCATTAAGCTGAGTTTTCCAAGAATGAGACTCGTTTGATTAAATGACTTACTTTAACATGTGCACGATACACTCACTGTGCTCATAAAGACGAGTGTGCCTTCACCTTTAACTTATGAAACATATTACATGAACAGAAAAAAAAAGACAACAAAATTCAGTTGTTTGCATCACAAAACACCTTGAATGTATGACACACATTTAATCTAAGGACAAAATATTTAAAAAAAAAACTTTAAAAAGATTAATGAATGGGGTGTGTCAAAAGTAGATGTTAAATCCTGCAGATTTCTTGCCAATTCTAGAAGGTTGCAAGCCTTCCATTAAATGTTGTATTTATTGGTATAAAAAAAAATAAAAAAAATACAACCTTATTTTAATAGTTTTGCCAAATGATAAAACATAGCATTTTCCTCTTTTCTTTGTTGTTGTATGATTCATGTCAAATTTATGTAAATTTGATTTCTTATGATCCTTTTTAGTGAACCAGGAATACGATGATTTAGTAGAAACAATTCTGAAAGATAGTATATTGTATGATTGGACTGCCTCTTCTATTCCACTAAGCCTGATAGAAATTTGACACCTTGTAATAAATGTATAAAAGCTTAGTAATTTGATTAAAAAAGCTTTTTGTTTTGAATATTGTTCACATTGCAGCACACTTGGTTTTCTTAATTAAACAACATAGCCTTGTTTGTCATACATAAACGTTGAAGAGTATTGGATCAGTAATTGTAACTGATTTCAACTGTTCATTTTATCGTGTAAGCATGTAGAGCTTTAATTTGCATAGTGCGTTGTTATATTCTGAGATGAGGGTTACAAATTGAAAGGATTTATTAAAAAGAGGACACGATAGAATATGGTGGAATATCGATTTTAATTCACTAGTCAGCATAGAAAATATTTTTTTTCTATGATCACGAGTGAATTAAAATCGATATTCCACCGAATCCAACAAATGTTCTTTTTATTTTATGCTTACAAAAATAACTATTTTTGTATTTTTGCCAAAATAATTTTGGTAAAACAATAAAAAAATTCAATATTTTTCACTATTAATATTCAATGTATGAAACAGTGAATTATCAGTTTTAATTCACTGATATATTTCTATAAACCACCGGAAAGTGGAAAGCATAAAATAAAGTCTAAATGATCTTTTGAACTTTGATGATTAAAAAAAAAAAACATTTCATTTGTGTAAATGCTTTAAATTTTGAATACTTTCATGCAATTATGCATGAATAAATTGTAGTAAAACATCCTCCCATCAAATGTCCTTCATACATTTCATACTACATTGATATTGATTATATTACACAACTATCATAATGTAATTATTTGTTTTGGGCTTTTGTATGGTTTGCCTTTTATAACAACATGAGATAGCTATGTTGTGTATAAACATTTTGTATCATGTTGTATCTAAATAAAAATGTATATTTGTCCTTGATGTTAAACAGAAATTTGTAGTATGAATTATGCTATAGTTGAATGTTGCTTGTTATATTCTTTGGTATAGCCTGGTGCTATAATCAAATGAAGGTAAATTCTATGAATTCTAAGACAAAGTGCTGCAAACAGTTTCAAGCCATCTGCTTTTGGCTTTCTCTAATGTATGTGCTTGTATTATTGTGTATAATGTCGTCTGTTTTTGGTTAAATACAGTATGTTATTTTGGCATGCAATTGGATTGTTACTGTTTAAAGTGTTTATATGTTAATTAGTATTTTTGTGTATTTTATTTAAGATCAATGTTTAACCAAAATGTTTTTATCAGCTTACTTTATAATTTGGATGTTTTTCATGTGTGAACTGTTAATGCAGCGAATGTTTTTTTTTTATCTCATAAACGAGTAAATGTTCAGATGTTCATAATCTGATTCAAGGATATTTTCAATTTTCTGATTAGTTCACATCAAATTTAATCTGTAATAATAACAAACCCGTTGACAAGACAGAAAGTGCCATGCTTACATTGTACATAATATTGATACTGTACATTTACCTTTCCTACTTCGTTTCCATAAGGCATTATCGCTATTTGATTCAGACCTGAGTTAAATAGTAAAACAAAAAACGCTGTTTTAATCTATGTGACTAGTTCGTCAGCTGGGGTTCATTTGTAACATCGTTATGAGGTCCTTAAGTCCTCTTCTATGAGACAAGTAACCAATAGCCATACAGTAAGATACAGGACGAGCGCAAATGACAAACATAAACACCAAAAAATACATACATCAACCTTGGATTGGTCAATGCAAAACACAGCATTGGATGGTTTAAACCAGTTTTTGGCTGCCTTAACCTCACAGATGTATTCACAAAACATTGAAGTGTAAACAAAATTAACCTCATGGCATCACAAGTCAAATCAAACTTCACTAATATAATATGATTCAATTCAAGACAATCCTCTGCCTAGTTTTTTTTGCAAATGTTCTAAGCAGTTTGTAGCAGTCACAGATATGCTGACTTTTTTCAGGTCAAGGTCAGTCATATGTTTTTTTGCAACGTTTTGGTTGATAACTGATTTAGTAAATACGTTTCAAGGTCAAATAGGATTTGGTATGTTTTGTTGATACTGTACCAGACAGTGTTTCAATATTTGACTTATTTTCTTGATCTTGCATATTACAGATGCCCACATGTATATATGATTATTATTTAAACAATCTTGCAAGCGAATCAAATATCCCTTTTCAATAGTGTATGTACTTCCATACATGGCTTGTTTAAGTTGTCCATTTATTTAATTCATAAGCTGCTTTCAATATTTCATTTATTTTTATCAGCATAAGACATTTTGTTATTTCATTCTTTTCTGCAGTAAAAAAGTGCAATATGTCAGTTACACTTCTATTTTGCGTTACATATAATTGTGAATGGATAATAGTTTTAAATTTTATGGAAAACTGACTTAAAATCATCTTTTTGGAATTTGAGACTTAAACCATTTTCTACAATAATGTTTTGATAAGAAAAACAAAGACCAATATGGTTTTGATGTTATTATATCAATTTCTATGTTACTATTTATTTGTTTGTTTCGTGTGATTATTTTCAGTTGAAACATTTGTAACAAACACGTCTCCTTATTGCTTTTATGTGTTTCATCATTTTACAAACCATACTCCAATTCACGTATAAGAACTGCATTGTTGTGATTTTGATATTTTCGTTTTTTAGCAAAATAAAGCATTTTTACTGATTAGCATAATTAAAAGCATAGGTCTGCGTGTCATTTGGCATAAACTCAGTCCGAAGTGTTATTTCAGTTTTTGTACTGATTTGTCTTGTAAAAAGAAGTTTCAATTCAAACCTTTACATTAACATTAAAACAATATCAATTTATTAACCACCATCAACAACCACCAATCGAGATATGTTAATTTTTCATCGCGCACTTTAAACGTTTGTTGTACCTATTTTGTACTTAAAACCATTTTGCCATTGCCTCAAAGATAATTATTTTGTATACTTAAATATGTACAGTTCGTGTTATTGCAATTTTAAAATTTGTTATGTTTGTAACAGAAGCTTTACGCAACATTTAAATGAAATATATGTTAACAACATTTGATATTTTATTATTATCATGTTTCTATTATTTTTTATTTTGATGACTGTAAGTAAGTGCTCATCGATTTTCACTTGTTGGTTGAACATAGAAAGCTATTTTATATCAAAGCATTTATACTTGTTGCTTTTTCTTATACATGGAAATATGTTTAGCCGCCAGAATAAACTAGACTAACTTTAATGAAAGCTTCTTTCTTTATAAAAAGTCATCGATTTTATTAGCCTTTATGGTCATATGCAAATTACACACATACAGCAAAATGTTATATATACATTGATTAGTCATGACTTTGAGATTTTCATGTGTTTCAACTGATGTATTTTTAGCACATGTATGTTCAGAGGAAATCAAAAGCCGATCCTTTTGAAATTGGAATAATCCCTATACCTGGCCAACATTACGGATCCAACCTTGTTCTATATACAAAACACCATTCATTCTGGAATAATTCAATTAACTGCTTATTAAAACAGACAATTTATTAGCATCGTTGAATTGTCACAAAAATGTTTTTTAAAAATGAACTTTGAAATACCAGAAGCATCGTGTATGAGGATTAATTACAATGTTTTAATAATTGCATTCACATACAAAGACAAATACGTAGTTGATGTACAAAACACACACGCACAGACACATACGTATATGATATACAAAATACGAGCTCAATCATTATCACAAAATGTTCAGCATGGTCCCAAAATATTGACATACTTTATAGTTGCTTAGTTTTAACCGTTACCACACTTTAAAACACCAGTATTGCTAGAACATGATGGCAATAATAGATCTTCCTCATCGGCAAACAATTTTAATACTAGTACGTTAGTTTTAAACTTTTCCATTGTCTTCAAGATAAATTAACTATCATTTAAAATAAATATTTGAGTAGTATGTCTGTAAGTCGGAATTAAATAACTTCCGCGTCGAACATAATATGCGACAGAGAAACTGGTTCGCCATTATTAAATGCAGTGCTTGGTGTATTTAGGACACAGGTCTTCTTGGGTTCCCCGGATGTATCAATTAGAGTGCGCATCCAGCTATCGGGTGTTGGCTCTGGAGATTTGAAAGATATTGATCGTTTCTTATTCACCTTATTGGCCGAGGACAAGCTCGATTTAAGCTGAACATCTTCCGGTTGTGTCGATGGCGATGTTGCATTCATTACAACCGCAGTTTGTATTCAGAAGATTAACCCAACTGTTCAATCTACGTTTAAACTGGTATTTTACGGACGGGATCTTACACTCAGCCTTTGTCATACGTCTTGGCTATTCGTCTGACGTAATACGTAAACTCGCACAAGCAAAACTCATATTTTGTCGTAAAATGCTTTCATAAGTCTGATTTTTTGTGTGAAGCAGACGCATGTGATCGTATGCGTAAGCGTTGAACAACCAATGCAAAAATTAAATATATCGAAGAATATCATCGTCTTTGAAACCTCCAAACAAATTCTGTACACGATTGTCACACTTATTTTTACAATATTTTACAAATTAATAGTATTGGACAGGCATTCGTTTTTAATTATTTTTATCGCTCCCCGAAACATAATTATCGTCGCCATTTTGTCTTTCCTTTCGTATTCTGATTTGACTGATATTCAGTTTTCCGTATGCGAAATGAATATCCCCAATCATAGCATGCAACAAATATCCGTCCGTCTTTTCGGTCGTTCAGTTCTTTGTTATGAACACGGACACCTGAAAACTATACTGAGAAGTATAACAAACGTTTGCTTTTGTTTCTTTCGCTAAATTATGGCAAAATGTCTGACTTTACAGTCTGCTTCATAAGAAGGAATTATTATTGAGGTATGTTTTGATTAGTAAGAATATCGTGCCATTTGAGGTTCCAACCGGTGACAGTTAGAAAAAAAACAATACGCTAGGACAAAACCTTACTTGGTTACTATGATAATTGGTATTATTCTGATACCTAAACAGCAAGATATAATGAGTAAACAGATCATAAACGAATATGCAGGCTTCATATATGGCAATGCATTTACTTATGCCATCCTTTCCAATGTACTCTCTGCAGATGTTTCTATTTGTAGTTCTACGACGTGCTTCTAGATGAGCTTATTCAGGTGTGTATTTTCATTGAATAATGTTATCCAGAGTCCCATCAACAATACCATGTGATCGATTCAAGGGAGTCAATATGCACAAACAATTATGTCGTACTTTGGTTCCGTTATATCCCTAACATCTTGTTTGTTCAAAATATATCTCCGACACCTCGTGTGCAGCTCTTTAATTGGTTTTACAAACCAAATTGTGACACAAAAAAGTAACTGATTTAGCTCGATTAAAACCGAAAGTGAAAGTACATTCTACAAATATATTCGTAATATCAATTTTATTTATTGACCTTTCACGGTTAAGACCAATATCAAATAGATAAAATATAATAATCATTTCAATTATATATTATATAGTTTGGGTATGTAGATATAAAGAAATAAAATAACAAATCCCCCAAAAAGGGGCAAAATAAAAAAAATATCATTTGTTATAGACATTCGCATTTCGGTGCGGCGCCCAAAAAATAATTTTTCTTACATACCAATAAATCCAATTTGGACAATATCAGTGTAAGAAGATTAATGTGTCGAATAAGAGTGTGTACTAGTAAAATAAAATTGGTAAAATTCGCCGATGGGTTCATTTGAACACTAAGTGGAGTTATTGTGTAAGGTTTGTCGTAAAAAAAACACATACTTATGACACATATCACAACAGGTTTGTGGGAAGGTTTTACTTTTTCGAAACACGGTTGCTTTTTAGAAATGAATAGCTTGCTTCTCTATATTATTTATAGGTTAAGCTTAAAACGCAAATGCCAAATAAAGCCACAATTTGCTTTTCCTATGTCCAGGTGTCTGATTACTTGATGTAGCGTTACCTGGTTTAAACACTGCGGTGTGAGATCATGACGTATTTTGTATATCAGATAACAATATTAGCTGACGTGTACAGGCTAGTTTATCCTTGTACTTTCGATTTCCATACGGTTCAAAGTTGTTAAAAGAGTGAAAGAGGACAATTAATACAACTATGAACATGTTTTAAAAGTGACATTGTATTTTTATGTGTTTTGACATATTTTATAAACAGTGAGGCGCATTTTAATATATATCATCTTAAGACTTTTAACACAGTTGAGTAATACACGCAGGTAAAATATAAGTTGGCAACACCTGTAAACAAAATGGCTACGCTTTTAAGTTCAGTTTTTAAAAGTTCAGATGTTTTGAAGGACTACTGCTGTGATGCCTGTGAAGGTAGAAATATCCAGGAAATTGCAGAGTGGTATTGTGAGACATGTCAGAAGTGTTTTTGTGTACAGTGTACTAATCTTCACAGTCAGTTGTATTCATACCATACCACATATGGAAGGGGAGACATAAGGAAGTGGCCACTCCCTAAAAAAATAGAGGACTTTCTCCACAAGTGTGATGTCCATAAAGACAAAAAGCTGGAAATGTTATGTCAAGACCATGATCAGCTGTGCTGTACTAACTGTGCTTTTGTAAATCACAGGTATTTGAAGAATCTGTTCATGTATAGTTGCCATATTTTCAATCGCCGGTTTAGGTTTAAACTCATTAGTCTACGTTGAAGCACCTCAGAGTGTGTTTAAACTTAGCTTCATGTACACAAATTAAAATAGTAACACTAAGGTATAATAAAAGTCATTATAAAAAGGTCCACACAGATGATAACATACTTTTCGCAAATGCAGTGATATGAAGCAATTTTGTTAAATGCCCACATACATCCTAATGTTCCTTGTAACACACAGTGACTATCCTAAAATCCACTTGATAGCATATCCAAAGATGATCATATCAATCATAAACAATCAAGGGTTAAACGTACTCTAAATGCCAGATAATGAGTAAACTTTTGAGAAAATTAGCTATGCTCCTCCCAACTAAGCCAACGTTACTGTGTATAGCAGTTGTATGATTGCAAATTTTAAAATAAATCTCGTATATGTTCACTTATTATTACTTCTTATCTTATCTTATCATGTGTAATTAAGTGCAGACATAAAATGATTATGCACTAGTAGTTTTGCTACTAATACAAGTTCACTAAATAAATATAAGTAATCCGGAAAACATACCTATCGTGCATAACCTCTTTTTGTTTTTCACAAACCGGAACAACGCTCACTTGAAATGTTAACTAGGAAACAAGACCATTGAACTAGATACAAATTTATAATTAAGCATTGCATAATAATAACTTACATGAAAATCAGCCATAACTAATTATTAGATAATATCCAAGATATCATGTACCATATTTGTTTGTTTCAGACAGTGCACCAATGTGGCTATTATTTCGGATACAATAAAACACTATACGATAGATTTAAAGCAGCTGGCAGACAAGATTCAAACTATTATGGCAGATTTAAAGAAGCTTGAAAGTAACAGAGCGGCTAATATTCGGTCTGTGAAATATTCATACAATGCTCGAATACAAGAAATAAGAGATGTACGTGAGATAATAAATGCTGCTCTAGATGACCTAGAAAAGATCACCTTGAAAGAATTGGATGATATGAGGACGGAACTGCAATCCTCTCTGCAAAAGGATATAGAGAAATGTAACGAGCTGAATGGTGAACTGAAACAACTATGTGAAGCTGTACAAGACCTAGATGGTAAAAATAAGGCGGAACTGGCATTTATAGCCAACAGGAAAAGTATGAGCAAGATGCAGGAGTCCGAATCATTTTTGAAGGAAAACACTGCTATGGTTGATTGTTCATTTTCATTCCATCCCAACAAAGACATTGAACAGTACCTGTCCAAACAGGGCGATCTAGGAAAGATTCTTAATGGAACTCAGCCATTACCAATGCATGGGGACCCACATCATGTATTTACTCTTACGAAAACAAATGAATATGATGTGAGCATACCGACTGATTCACCACAGACCGACCAATATATCACAAGCATCTGTGGTATCGATAACGATAAGATCATTTTTGCTGAATACAATCTTAAAAGAGTGAAGCTTCTGGACCAGCACTACACAGTGCTCAGCCACCTTGATATGCCTCTTTCTCACGGAGGCATGTGCCAGATCAGTCAAAATGAAGTGGCTGTTGCTGTGAATGAGGGACATTCAAATGGGATTCACTTTATCTGTGTGAATAATGGACAGATAATTAAGGGCAAACAACTCCAGTTAACACATGAGTGCGCTGGTATTGCTCTTCATGAAGGCAATTTGTTTGTAACCTCCCGAAATGCTCTTTACCAGTACAGTATGTCTGGGAAACTTTCGAAAACCTTGTTTGAAGATACAACTCCTGGTACCTCAGGTAAAAAATAAAGTAATATACAAAACATCATAATATGAATTTGACATCATGCAGCAAGAATTTTATCATTAGTTTTTTGTTTGGAGATAGACAAACGCCGTTTAATGTTCCGTTGTAAATTATAAAATATAATTTTGAAATTATTTAAATTCCATTAATACACTGTTTATGTTAATAATATTTTGTTTTAAAATAAGACATTTGTCATGAACTTGCAATGTTTATTTTATGCAGTCTGGAAGTGTGCTGTAAATCTAACCGGTGACATAATCTATGTCACTAACTGGTACAAGGACAAGCTCCTTACACTGGCCGCAGATGGGACCTTAATATCTTCTTTCACTGACCCGGAACTACTAAGTCCATTTGGAGTACATGTTACTACTGGAGGACAGGTGCTAGTATGTGGTGGCTCATCTGTGATACAGGTGGACAAGGAAGGCCAGAAGAAGCTGGCTACTCTCGCTTCAAAGAAGGATGGCAGGATTAAACCAGTGTCAGTTTGGTACAACAGCAACACCAACTCCGTCATTGTGGGACAAATGCGCGCCACAAAGAATATACTTGTATTAAAAGTCAAATAGTTTAGATCATATGATATGTATATTTAACATATGTTGTTGGACAACAGATAATCGTGTGTTGTTGATCAGTTAGTTGTAATATACTATGTCCTTTAATGATAGGATAATTCAATTCGATTGACAAATCATGCACATATTGATATTGTCATGAGTATCTAAAATATCTATACCATACTTCAGTGATGTTTCTTTGATTAAGAAGTATTCATTTAATGTAATCTTAAAATAGAAAAAGATGGGCGATGCCTAATATAAAGCTCTTTGTTCAATAACTAGTTCACATGATTTACTACAATTATTGACTAAACGCCGTTGAGTATGATCTCATATTCACTGGTACAAGCGCCTCTCAATTGAGGCGCAGTCCATTAAAATGTGTTTTACGTCAAGTGAATATCAGATTATGGTCTGTAGTTTTCTAGTCAGTAATTGTTTATTACAAGACTTTTTACAAACCGGTTATTTTAAACTCACGTTACACGTTCAGTTTTCGTTAAAGCGATGAAATGCGTTGTGTCGAGAATATGATATATTTTTGGCTTCGACGACCTTTGTCTTAACTCATTTAATTTCTTAATTAATAGATCATATAATAATAATGGTAATTAGTTTACAAAGAAAGGCATGCTACATGTTCTTTCTTTCACGGTGATCTTTGTAAATTCAACAATTCTTATTTTGTAAACAATGAACTTTCTAGATTAATATAACGATCATGGCATAGTTCCTCGGACATTAAGAAACTACCCACTGAGATCATTATCATAAAAGTTTTCATTGGGATCAAATAATTGTTTTTCCTCTACTTTGAGGTAAGTTACCAATTTCAAAACAGTTAACAACTGATCAAAAACATATGGCAAACATAATGACCAATAAATACATCTGATGTATCAGCCTGGGATTGGTCAATGCAAAACATAGCATTAGGGGGTTTAAACCAGTTTTTGGATGCCTTAACCTCACACAGATGTATTCACAAAACAATAAGGTGTTAATAAAATAAACCTCATAGGATCACAATTCAAATAAAACTGCAATAAGAAGATAACATGTTTCAGTTTCAGACAATCCTCTGCCTAGTTCATTCTGTTCAAACATGCTTAGCAGTTTGTTGCGTACACAGACATGCTGACTGTAATTGATGTAAAGGTCAGACATATGTCATTGTCATTTGCATCCTTTATGTTGATCATTGATTTAATACATACGTCTTTAGGTCAAATACTATCGGATATTTTGTGCTAATACTGTACCAGACAGTGTTTCAATATTTGACATATTTTTGTGATAAATACATGTTATGTCCAAATATACGTTTGTGCCAACGTTATTATAACAATCTTGCAAGTGAATCAAATACCTTTTGCCAAAGGAGTACTTTCATGTATAGCTTGTTTATGTAAGCCATCTATTTAATTCATTATCGGTTTGCCATTTTTCTATTTAAATCAGCATTACACATTTTGTTAATTACATCAATTCTTCAGTACAAAAATCAGTGCAATATTTCAGTAACACTTCTACTTTGTGTTGCCGGCCTAGCTACGCGTAATTTGCGTACTTGGGGTTCGACGACAAACTATCGAATCAATCGATGTTTTAAAGTTTTAATAGATCGATAAAGGTATCTGAAATAGAAACAATTAATACATGCCATTAGATATATAATCAAGATAATATATGTATGCATTCAAACATTAATAATGACTAGCGTTGCATGGCGGCTTGAATATTACTCGCAATAAGTTATTTCAATAAATAACTAATTAAACACAACCGTAACCGTCAGATGTCTTAAATAATTATACAAACAATTGACAGAGAACATAAATAAAATATTCAAAATAGTTACCTGCAGGAATCCAAAATATCCCACACAAATAATATAATTGCAATTCAATAAATGCAATGGCTGTCTGAAACAATCAACTGAATATCGGAGGGAAAGTGAATGATTGGTTGTTACGTGCGCGTGTTCAGAATAGGTTAGATTCAACTATATGTTAACTATAAAACAACTAAGACTACAGTCTAGGTTTTATATCAGAGCTACCTAAAACTACTCGACACTAATAACAAATAACTAAATAAGAATTTATACCCTGTGACATTTGCAAGACATATAATTATGAGTTGATAATAGATTAAAAAATCTACGGAAAACTGACATAAAATCAAAATACGTGTTTTAATTACAAAACACTTTATTTAAGGTACTTTTATTAATGAACAATGGTTTAAATTTTGTAACTTTTAATCGATACTTTAAAATTGAGACTTAAACACTCGTCTACAATAATGTTTCGATCTGAAAAATGACCAATGTGCTTTTGTTGCTATTATATCAATTCCTGTGTTACTATTTCATGGTTTGTTTTGAGTGATTATTTCCAGCAATATCTAGCAATCAATCCTCCTTATTATTTAAATGAAATTTATGTTAACAACATTTGATAATCTATTATTATCATGTTTCTATTATTTTCTATTATTTTGATAACTGTTAGTGCTCATCGATTTTCACTTGTTGGTTGAACATAGAAAGATATTTTTATCAACGCATTTATACTTGTTGCTTTTACTTATACATGGAACAATGTTTAGCTGCCAGAATAAATTAGACAAACTTTAATTGAGCTTCTTGCTTTATAAACATTAATCGATTTATACATGGGAATTTGTTTACCTGCTAGAAAAAATTAAACTAAATTTAATTGAAGCTTCTTGTTTTATAAACAGTCATCGATTTTAAAACAAAGCTTGATAGGTAATGTGCAAAATGTTAAAGATTCATTTAAAATGGAAAATTAAAGGTATAAATTCAAGTACGCTGTGTTCATTAAGAACCAGTTATAGTGCAAACTTTGAAAGGCACGTGACATTATTTGTATGAAAATCACATAAATATGTTAGGATTTTATGTTTTCTTATAGCCTTTTCATTGATTAATCATAACTTTGAGTTTTTATGAGTGTAAACTGATATATTTTAGCACATTTTTGTTAATAGCAAACAATATGAACCGGGTCCTATCCAAATTAAACTTGAATTCTCCATATACCTGGCAAACATTTTGGGTTTATGTTTGCACTATGTACAGCACACAATGAATTCTGGAATAATTTAAATAACTGCTCATTAAACCGGTATTGATGCGCATTTAATTGTCACAAGGTTTCAAAATGCATCTTTTAAATAAAGTCCTACTTTATTATTGCCTGGTCCTACCCGCTACCACTCTTAAAACCGCCAGTATTGAAAGAAACTGGTCGAAATAAAAGATCCCCCTCATTGGCAAACGATTAAAATACTAGTAGTGTAATTGTATACTTTTTTTCCAAACTTCTTTAGTTTTGTCAAGTTGAATAAACAAAACTTATTATAAATATACGAATAGTATGCTGCAAGACGGAATTAAAGACTTTCCCGTCGAACAATATCTGCGACATGAAACGGGTTCGCCACTATTAAATGCATTGCTTGGTGTATTTATGGCACAGGTCTTCTTGAGTTCCCCGGATGTATCAATAAGAGTGCGCATCCAGCTCTCGGGTGTTGGCTCTGGAGATTTGAAAGATATTGATCGTTTCTTATTCAATTTATTGGCCGAGGACAATCTCGATGTTAGCTGAACATCTTCCGGTTGGGTCGTAGCGACATTGCGTGCAGTACAATCAGGTTGTGAAAGCGATTTATTTCAACACTTTCTCCACTTTTTCGCTTTCTAGCAAGGTCAGTGTTGTTTTAAATAGTTTCTGGCTGTTGACGAAACTTCTCTTGTAGATATAACCGCATAAGAAATGCATGCCATCTTGTTTTCGTTTCTTGGAAAATCTATGGGTATTGAAGGACGTGTATAATTGGACATTTTAAAATTGTTCGATGCTAGAGGTCTTTTGCTTTTTCGTCGTTTAACAGGTTTCTTTTTATTCTTTTTGTTGCCTATAGTCTCGTTATTATTATTCTCTTGTTTGGTGAAGTTTTTGAGATTGCTATTCGTAAGAACAGTGTTTTGCTCTTCATTGTCAGTAAATGTGTTCGATTTCTTCTGATTGGAACACTCTCTATTTTGTAAGTAACCGCTATTATGTTGTTGAGATCTGAACATATTTTCGCATTGGCACAAGCTGTATTGTCAGACGAGATGAATGTGTTTGCACTATTGGTCTGCTGTGGTAACTCGTCAGAAGCGATGACTGTGTTAGCACTATTGGCTGCTGTGGTAACTCGTCAGAAGCGATAAATGTGTTATCCCTATTGGTATGCTGTGGTAACTCGTCAGAAGCAATGTCTGTGTTAGCACTATTGGTCTGCTGTGGTAACTCGTCAAAAGCGATGAATGTGTCAGCACTATTGGTCTGCTTTGTTAACTCGTCAAAAGCGATACATGTGTAAGCACTATTGGTCTGCTGTGGTAACTCGTCAGAAGCGATGAATGTGTTAGCACTATTGGTCTGCTGTGGTTACTCGTCAGAAGCGATGAATGTGTCAGCCCTATTGGTCTGCTGTGGTAACTCGTCAGAAGCGATGTATGTGTTAGCACTATTGGTCTGCTTTGGTAACTCGTCAGAAGCGATTAATGTGTTAGCACTATTGGTCTGCTCTGGTAACTCGTCAAAAGATATGAATGTATAAGCTCTATTGGTCTGCTGTGGTAACTCATCAGAAGCGATGAATGTGTTAGCACTATTGGTCTGCTGTGGTAACTCGTCAGAAGCGATTAATGTGTAAGCACTATTGGTCTGCTGTGGTAACTCGTCAGAAGCGATGAATGTGTTAGCACTATTGGTCTGCTGCGTTAACTCGTCAGAAGCGATGATTGTGTTAGCACTATTGGTCTGCTGTGGTAACTCTTCGGAAGCGATGAATGTGTAAGCACTATTTGTCTGCCGTGGTAACTCGTCAGAAGCGATGACTGTGTAAGCACTATTAGTCTGTTGTGATAACTCGTCAGAAGCGATGAATGTGTTAGCACTATTGGTCTGCTGTGGTAACTCGTCAGAAGCGATGAATGTGTTAGCACTATTGATCTGCTGTTGTAACTCGTCAGAAGCGATGAATGTGTAAGCACTATTGATCTGCTGTGATTACTCGCCAGAAACGATGATTGTGTTAGCACTATTGGTCTGCTTTGGTAGCTCGTCAGAAGCGATGAATGTGTTAGCACTATTGATAGGCTGTGGTAACTCATCAGACGCGATGAATGTGTTAGCACTATTGGTCTGCTGTGGTAACTTGTCAGAAGCGATTAATGTGTTAGCACTATTGGTCTGCTGTGGTAACTCGTCAGAAGCCATCAATGTGTTATCACAATTGGTCTGCTGTGTTAACTCGTCAGACGCGATGAATGTGTTATCACTATTGGTCTGCTGTGGTAACTCGTCAGAAGCGATGAATGTGTTAGCACTATTGGTCTGCTGTGGTAACTCGTCAGAAGCGATGACTGCGTTAGCACTATTGATCTGCTGTGGTAACTCGTCAGAAGCGCTTAATGTGTTAGTACTATTGGCCTGCTGTGGTAACTCGTCAGAAGCGATGAATGTGTTAGCACTATTGGTCTGCTGTGGTAACTCGTCGGAAGCGATGAATGTGTTAGCACTATTGGTCTGCCGTGGTAACTCGTCAGAAGCAATGAATGTGTTAGCACTATTTGTCTGCTTTGGTAACTCGTCAGAAGCGATGAATGTGTTAGCACTATTGGTCTGCTGTGGTAACTCGTCAGAAGCGATGACTGTGTTAGCACTATTGATCGGCTATGGTAACTCGTCAGAAACGATGAATGTGTAAGCACTATTGGTCTGCTGTGGTAACTCGTCAGAAGCGACGAATGTGTTAGCACTATTCGTCTGCTTTGGTAACTCGTCAGAAGCGATGAATGTGTTAGCACTATTGGTCTGCTGTTGTAAGTTGTGTTTAAACTTAGATTCATGTACACTGATTTAAATACTAACACTAAGGTATGATAAACGCAATTATTAAAAGGGCCAAGCAGATGATAACATACCTCATCGAACAAACAGTGATATGAATCCAATTTGTATATGTCCACATACATCCGAATGTTTCTTGTAACAACCATTGATATATCCTATAAGCCCCTTGATAGCATATCAAGAGATGACTATGTCAATAATAAACAATCAAGGGTTAAATGTATTCTGAATGCCAGAAAAAAAGTAAACTTTTGAGCAAATTAACTTTGCTCCTCCCATGTAAGCCAACGTTACTGTGTATGATTGCAAATTTTAAAATAAATCTCGTATATGTTCACTTATTATTACTTCTACTCTGACACACATCATGTGTAATTAAGTGCAGACATAAAATGATAATGCACTAGTAGTTTTGCTACTAATACAAGTTCACAAACCGGAACAACACTCACTTGTAATGTTAACTAGGAAACATTACCATTGAATTAGATACATATGTTCAATTAAGAATTGCATAGTAATAGCTTTCATTTATATCAGCCATAACCTATACTTGGATAATATCCAAGATATCATGTATTATATTTGTTTGTTTTAGACAGTGCACCAATGTGGCTATTATTTCTGATACAATAAAAAACTATACGATAGATTTAAAGCAGCTGGCAGACAATATTCAAACTATTGTGGCAGATTTAAAGAAGCTTGAAAGTAACAGAGAGGCTAATATTCGGTCTGTGGAAGATTCATACAATGGTCGAATACAAGAAATAAGAGATGTACGTCAGAGATTAAATGCTGCTCTAAATGACCTAGAAAAGATCACCTTGAAAGAATTGGATGATATGAGGACGGAACAGCAATCCTCTCTGAAAAAGGATATAGAGAAATGTAGCGAGCTGAATGGTGAACTGAAACAACTCAGTGAAGCTGTACAAGACCTTGATGTTAAAAATAAGGCGGAACTTGCATTTATAGCCAGCAAGAAAAGTCTTAGCAAGATGCAGGAGATTGTCTGGGGTACTGTTGAAGACATTGTTTAAAGATTCAACCTTTGGTACCACAGGTAAAAACAAATAAATTTACATATTAAGATCATATTATTAATTTGACATCTTTCCTAATACTTTTTTAGACAGATTTTGTTTAGAGATAGACAATCAAAAATAACGGTTGCGTTGTATATACAATGTTGATGACACATTATTTCAATCACTGAAACTCAATAAAAACATTATTTCCATTTACAATAGTTGTTTTTAATTACAGATTTTTCATGAAAATGTAATAATATTACATGTTTATTTATTCAGTGTTCAAGTGTGCATTAAGTATAACGGGCGACAGAATCTATGTTACTAACAAACTCGTCAGCAAGCTCCTTACACTGGCCGCAGATGGGACCTTAATATCTTCTTTTACTGACCCGGAACTAAAGTCTCCATATGGTGTTCATGTTACTTCTGGAGGCCAGGTGCTTGTCTGTGGTGACTCATCTGCCTCTGTTATACAGGTGGACAAGGAGGGCAAGACAAAGCTGGCTACTCTCACTTTAAAGAAGGATGTTATGATTAAAACAGCGTCAGTCTGCTACAACAGCAACACCAACTCCATTATTGTTGGACAACAGAACACCACGAAGAAACTACTTGTGTTAAAAGTCAAATAATTAGGATCATATGAAGTGTTTATACAACGTATAGTGTTAGACAACAGATAATAATGTGTTCGTTATCAGTAAGTTTCGATGTCATTTGTCCTGAAATGACATGGTAATACAATTTAATAGAAAATATATGCACATTATTAGTTTTATTATATATAGACATAATCAGTGAGTTTTATTATTTAAGCATTATTTTTGTATGTGATCTACAACAGAAAGTGAAAAGTGATGCCAAATATAAAGCTCATTGTGAAATTACTGGAGTGCAGGATATTAAACAATTAATGACAAGACGACCATTGAATAATTTGATATTCCCGTTAGGAATGCACATCAACCGATGCGCAGCCGAGATAAATATGTTTTTTTTTTATACCAGTGAAAATCAAACGATATTGTATGATTCTCTGTCAAAAGTTGTTTTATAATATGACTTCCTACATACCGGTAGTCTTTAAAGGGACTTGTTCACAGATTTTGGCATGTTTTGAAGTTTGTCATAAAATGCTTTCAATTGATAAATATAAACATCAGAACTTAAGAGCTACACTATAAAAACAAGAATATAAGTAAAATAATGGAAAAAAAAGAGAACAAAGCTAACCACACCCGGGCTCGATCCACTGACCCATGGAGTAAAAGCCAAGCGCCGAAACCACTCAGCCATCCGTCTTCACGTGTGTATATATATATAATTCAGAGTTTATGTTCGGGTTGTCGTTGAGTCTTTACGACTACATTATGGGCGGACCTTACCATCCGTCTTCACATGGGTTGCCATTTATTTTATACTTTGTATAACTATCCACGTGCTGTTACAAAAAAAATCGATAACACAAGAAATCGAAATTTTTATATCGTTTCGCGTCTGGGACGCTTTATAATTATATCAATTTCTAACGATGATGTGTCGTAAACGAAAGTGTTTTTTCAGTATACGTCTGCGGCATTAGTGTTATTTCGCACACTGATGTACATTGTTCATTTGTTTTTAAAATCTGTGACAAAAAGTTGAAAATATCTCATTTTGATAAACTGTGAACAAGTGCGTTTAACTCACGCTTAGAGCGTGTTTTTCGTTATAATGTTTCGGGAATATGATATGTGTTGTCATTCGACTCTCTCAAGCGACGAAATTGCTTATTTTATAGACCATACAATTTTAGCATTTAATTAAATTCATACGCATGCTACATGTTCTTTCACGTTAATCTTTGTATATTCCAACATGATTAATTTGTAATCTATGCACTCACTTCACTTGACTAACAACGCGTATATGTCAGTCACCATGCTACATCTGGGAGCTGCCTAGGCTGGGCATAATACAATTATATCTGATGTGATATGTAATTTTATAAACGCTGATTTGATTTGTAAATGAAACCTCCAGAGGTAAAACGAAATACAAAAGTCAAATAAGAAGTGTCATGTATACATTTCTTTTAATGTTTTATTAACAGCCCGGCTCAGCTAGCTTTTTGTCCATATTTGACATACGAACTTTGACTCCAAAGTTCGACATTGAGAGCTTGCGAGTTTTATTTGCTTGTATTTTATATTTTTTTACACTAATACACGTAAACTGCTTGTTCTTAAATACTGCTTTTGGACCAGTGCTTTATCTGGGAAGTACTTTCTCCAATACTGACGTATATTACAAACACTTACATCAATTAATAGAACAGACATACTTATTTTTATTTTTTTGATGAGTAACGTCTCTTGGCCTTTTTACTAATTTTTAATTGAAGTAACATATATATTATATTCAGCTAGTAGTAAAGACACTTGGTATGAACATATGTGAGATTTTATCTATTTACAATCAACAAAACATCTTTCTACTAAATGCTAACAAATTCTAAATATTAACATGTTTCATAACTGCATACAAAATGTTACATATTTAAGTATAACGGTGAAGAAAAGTAATGCTATGAATTCGTCAGGTAATGGTGTAAATATAGTAATGCTGTGTGTATTTCTTAACAAATGATACGTAGTGATTTTCAGATTTCGTCTGTTATCTGTTTTAAATCTGGAATAAAGTTGTGTCATTGTTACCCGGATTTAACATGATAAATTGTATACACTACACTTTAAAGTGAATAAACACATTCGATTTGCATCTATGTATTAAATTCAGAATGATCTTTCGAACATACATGAATTTAAAACGAACAGTTAAGTCCTCATTTTATTACATTGTTTGAATTCTTTGAATTTTGAAAACTTTAATGCAATTATACATAAATAAATTAGAGCAAAACACCATCGCATTCAATGTCGTACATATATGTTACATTGATATTGATTGAAATACATAACTTTCATTTATATTCATTGCATGATCATGTTAAACTTATTTGGATTTGTGTATGGTTTGCCCTTTTGAACAACATGAAACAGCCATGTTAAATATAAATATTTGTTGTATCTAAAGAAAAATATTTATTTTAGCTTAATGTTAAACAGAATGCGTAGTATGAATTATGCTAAAGTGTAATGTTTTTGTTATATTGTTTGGTATAGCCTGGTGCTATAATCAAATGAAGGTAAAATCTATGAATTCTAAGACAAAGTGCTATCAACAGTTCCATCCCTTTTGCTTTTGGTTTTCTCTAATGTATGTGCTTGTATCATTATGTATAATGTCGTCTGTTTTTGGTTTAATGCAGTATGTTATTTTGGCATGAACTTGGATTGTAACTTTTTAAAATGTATATATGTAAATTAGTATTTTTGCGTACTTCATTTAAGAACAATGTTTAACCAAAATGTTTTTATCAGCTTTTTTTTATTTTGGAAGTTTGTCATATGTGAACTGTTAATGTAGCAAATCGTTTTTTTTCTTATAATTGAGCAAATGTCAAGATGTTCATGATCTGTTTCAAGAATATTCTCCATTGTCTGATTAGTTCACGTCAAGTTTAATCTTTAATATGTACACAGGAACTGACAGAAAGTGCCATTCTAACAATGTACATAATATAGATATAATTATTTCAATTTTCATTCAAAGGAAAGATCAAATTCAAAATTGTTAACATCTGTGTACATTTTATACACTTAAATGCAAATAGTCATTGCCAAATAAATAGACTGTACTTTGAACCCATAACTATACGGTTATAACTAAGAAATTTCTTACATTTACAAGAGTATTAAGAAAAGTCATCAGTCCTGTCCAGCATTTCACCATGACCAATTTAGCACATTTTACTTTCGTGTTCCGAGATCTTTCCATACGTTCATTCATTTGTCAAATATGTACATGTTCAAGATATCAGACAACCATTGGTTGCGCTTTGGATTGTGGAATCTAAAAAGAAGTACGTTCCAACACCCCGCTGTTTTAATCTATATTTCTCATATCTTGTTACTCAGCTGGACATCGATTGTATCATCATTTTGCGGTCCTTTAGTCCTCTACTATTAAGCAAGTGACCCATTGCCATACAGTTAGATACAGAACGAACGCATATGACAAACATAAACACCAATAAATACATCTGAGGTATCAACCTTGGATAAGTCTTTACAAAGCATAGCATTGGGGGGGGGGGGTAAA
>VMBQ01003711.1:69487-85943 GCA_007657795.1 Dreissena rostriformis
GTAAACCAGTTTTTGGCTGCCTTAACCTCACACAGATGTATTCACAAAACATTGAAGTCTATTTCCTCGTAAAATCATAATACGAATTAAACTGCAATAAGAAGATTATATGTTTCAATTCAAGACACTCCTCTGTCTAGTTCATTCTATGCACATTTTCTATGTTTGACGAATGTTCATAATGAATACATGTTATGTCCTAATATATGTATATGCTATCATCGTTATTTAAACAATCTTTCAGGCTAATCAAATACCTTTTGCCAAAAGAGTATGTACTTTCATACCTGTGATTATTTTCAGTTGTAACATTTGTAACAAACACCCCTACTTATTGCCTTTCTGTGTTTCTTCATGCTACAAACCATACTCCAATTAACGTATAAGAACTGCATTGTGGTATTTATGTATTCGTTTTGTAGAAAAATAACGCATTTTAAATGATTGCTTTAAAAATAAAGGCTTGCGTGTCATTTGGCATAAGTCCGAAGTGTTGTTAAAGCTTTTATACTGATTCGTCTTGTAAAAAAAAGTTTCAATTTAGCTTTTTACAAACCTTTACATAGACATTAAAATATTTTTGTCAATTTAATCAACACCATCAACATTAAATCGATATGTTTATTTATACTCACGTACTGTAAACGTTTGTTGTATGTATTTTGTACTAAAAACCATTTTGCCATTTCCTCAAAGATAACTATTGTGTATACTTATATATGTACAGTTCGTGTTATTGCAATTTTAAAATTTGTTATGTTTGTAACAGAAGCTTTACGCAACATTTAAATGAAATATATGTTAACAACATTTGATATTCTTTAATTATCATTTTTCTATTATTTTCTATTTTGATAACTGTAAGTTAGTACTCATCGATTTTCACTTGTTGGTTGAACATATAAAGCTATATTATATCAAAGCATTTATACTTGTTGCTTTTACCTATACATTTAAATATGTTTAGCTGCCATAATAAACTAGACTAACCTAATAAAAGTTTTTTTCTTTATAAACAATCATCGATTGTATTAGCCTTTATGGTCATATGCAAAATTACATACAGCAAAATGTTATACATACATTGATTAGTCATGACTTTGAGTTTTTCATGTGTTTCAGCTGATGCATTTTTAGCTCATTTATGTTCAGAGGAAACCATCAGACCGGACCCTTTCGAAATTGGAATCTCGCTATACGTGACAAACAATACGGATCTTACCTTGCTCTATGTACAAAACACCATTCTTTCTGGAATAATTTTAAAAAAACTGCTCATTAAAACAGGCACTTTATGCGCATCGTTAAATTGCCACAACAATGTTGTTTTTTTTTTTTTTTTTTTTTTTTTTTTTTTTTNAAATGAATCTTTGTTATACCAGAAGTATCGTGTATGAGGTTAAAGTACTATGTTTTAATAATTACAAACACACACAAAGACAAATACGTATATGCTGTACAAAACACACACGCAAATATGTATATGATGTACAAAACCCGAGCTCAATCATTATCACAAAACGTTCAGCATGGTCCCAAAATATTGACCTACTTTATAGTTGCCTAGTTTTACTCGTTACCACACTTTAAAACACCAGTATTGCTAGAACATAATGGTGATAATAGATCTTCCTCATCGGCAAACAATTGTAATACTAGTACGTTAGTTTTTAACTTTTCCTTTGTCTTCAAGTTAAATTAACTATCATTTAAAATAAATATTTGAGTAGTATGTCTGTAAGTCGGAATTAAATAACTTCGCGTCGAACATAATGTGCGACAGAGAAACTGGTTCGCCATTATTGAATGCAGTGCTTAGTGTTTTTATGACAAATGTCTTCTTGTGCTCTCCGGATGTATCAATTAGAGTTCGCATCCAGCTATCAGGTATTGGTTCTGGAGATTTGAAACATATTGATCTTTTCTTATACACCTTATTGGCCGAGGACAAGCTCGATTTAAGCTGAACATCTTCCGGTTGTGTCGATGGCGATGTTGCATTCATTACAACCGGTTGTGAAAGCGATTTTCTTCTTTTAACATCCCTTTCTTCACGTTTTCTTTTTCTAGCAAGGTCAATGTTGTTTTGAAGAGCTTCTTGCCGTTGAAGAAACTGCTCTTCTAGATATAGCCGCTCTAGAAATGCATGCCCTCTTTGAACTTTGGCGTGTCTTGGAAAACTTATGGGTATTGGCGGACGTGCATTATTGGATATTATTAAATTATTTGATGCCTGAGGTGGTTTGCTTTTGCGTCGTTTAACACCTTTCTTTTTAATCTCTTTCTTGTCTAAAGTCTCATAATTTGTAGCTTGTTTGGTGAAGTTTTTGAGAGTGCCATTCGTTAACACAGTGTTTTATGTTTGCTCGTCATCGTCAGCAACTGTGTTCGATTTCTTATGGTCTGCACATTTCTTTTGATATTGTCAGTAATTGAGGTTCTGTTGTTGAGATCTAGCGCTAGAGCGGTTTATATTTGTCTGTTCTGGTAGCTCGTCAGCGGCTGTACTAAAAGGGCTTTTATTGTATTGTTCAATAAATTCTTCCGTGTGATAACTTCTGTTCAATCTGACACTGGAAAACTCAGCTGTGTCAATAACAGAATCCGAACAATCCTTGCCGTCTACTAGTATACTGAAGTCATCCATTTGAAAAGCGTTGAAACTTATTTCTATTACTTGTATTTATTTTGACCTTGCAGTCAAGGATAACCCATGAAAGTGCAAGCACTTATTTCCAATAGGGTCCTTTTTTGGAGAGACAGTATGAGATACAAGGAATCCGGATGCGATACCCTAGCTCTTTGCGAACAGATTCCTTGGTTCTTTTACGTGCTCAGTGTATAGCACCGATACACGCGAGAATTACTTGGGTTTCATACCAGAACATCTCTAGTTTGGTGGGAAACACTTCAAGCATTTCTGAAATTTCCAGTGCCCCGGCCAGGGATTCAACCCACGACCTCTGGAATGGTAGACCAGAGTGTTACCACTCGACTACCGCACCACCCTATCGAATTGTTTCTTCGACCTTTCGTTAACCAGTGGGTCCATTTGTGTTGGGTTGTAGAACTTAGCCACTTCTTCGAATGGTGTCTTCGCTGTTTCCTCAACTGACGGATACATATCTGTGTCACTCTCTTCAGACTGGTGCCCTGTGTATATCGTGTTAGTACTTCCGAGAATATCATCCGTGTCTTCGTTACCATCTGTGACTGTATCGTCAAAGTCACGTTATTCTTTGTCTATATCGTACAGAGGATCATCCGTTACGTCGTCAATTGCCAGATCAGAACTCGTGTAAAGACTTCTAGCGCTGCTACATTTAAAAGCTCTGCCTATTAATCTTTGCCGCATCAATTTTTCTGACACCAGCACATTCCTCAGAACCAAACTCACTTTCTCCTACCGTGGATAATTTAGTTTCACGTCCTATTTCACTGTCTAGCTCAGATTTTTTATCATCATCGGCATTGATGGTTTTAATATGAAACACGTCACTTTCTTGTTCACAAAAGTAGTCTCGAACATGTCTCCAAGTTTCCTTGGTGGCGGCACGGCATGTTTTGTATGATTCTGGTACGCTTTGCGGATAAACCGTGTCTCTGCCTTTTTAATGTGATGCCGAAAATAGAGACAGCTCACGACTATAGTACAGCAGACAAGCACAGTTGTTCCTACGAGAGACCCTATCAGTACTGGGACGTCCATCCTGGAGTTTTTATTCAGCAATATGTCAGACGATTCCTGTATCAAAGGGTACAAAAATGTTTCAATTTTTGCAGTGAATGTATATGTTTTACCATCGCTTATGAGGCTGTGAATTAACAATTTATTATATTTCTTCGTTTCTTTGTCTTCGTACATTTGTTTATTTTTAATATTCGTGTTTTTGCTGAACAAAATGGGTTATTGTTTTATGTTAATTTGTTAACATACTGATTCATCTTAGTGCTTATGTAAATCTGTACATGTACATGATATTCACTATTATTGTTACAATATTTAACAAATAAATAGTATTGGACAGGCATTCGTTTTTTATTATTTGTATCGCTCCCCGAAAAATAATTATCGTCGCCATTTCTTTATCCTTTCGTATTCTGATTTCACTGCAATTAAGTTTTTCCGCATGCGAAATAAATATTCCAAATTATAGTTTGCACAAAATATCCGTCCGTCCGTCCATTTCGTTATTTGTTATGGCACGAGATCTCAGGAACTATTGATTCTGTGTGCAGTACATTTTTATTCCGTAACCCAAATACTGAGTACTATAACACAGGTTTGCTGAAGTTGTTTTCGCTATTTTTTAAATTATTCAAATTCTCTAACCTTACAGTCTGCTTCATAGGTAAGAATCCTTATATATTTATGTTTTGATTAGTAATGATATTTTGCCTTATGGGGTTCAAATAGGAGTGAGCTTGAAAACAAAATACCCTGGAACCAACCTTTACTTGGGTATTATGATACATGGCATTATTTTGAAACTTAATCAGCATACACATAATTAGCGAACGTATCATTAAACATGTATGCGGGCTTCATATAGTGCAATGTATGAACTAATACCATACACCTCTTACACTCACTGGATATATTTACCGGTATAGTTGTAGTGCTAAGACGTGATTCTAGATGGGCTAATACAAGTGTGTGTTTTCTTTAAATTATCTCAACCAGAGGCACATCAACAATACGGTTGATCTATTCAACCGAGTCAATATGGAGAAGAAATAATGTCGTACTTTGCTTTCAGTATATCCATAAAACCATGTTAGTTAAACTATCTCTGACACCCAGTCTGACGCTTTTTAAGTGAGTTTACAATCCCATTTTTCGACACACAAAGTAACTGGTGTTGCTCGATTAAAACCGAACGTGCAAGTACATTTGTAATATAATTTGTATTATTGGACTTTCAAGGTTAATACCAATAATTCATAAATAAATATTAATAATCCGTGTTAATCGATTTATTGGTTATGTAGAAATAAAGAAATGAAATAAAAGCTCCCCCAACAGGGGCTTAGTAAACATATCATTACATATAGACGTCCGCACTCAAGTTTTGCGCCCAATAATTAACTTGTCTTACATGCCAATAAATTGTGACAGAGCTATTGAAAGTAATGGTTTGAAAATAAAGTGTGTACTTGTCAAATAAAACTGGTTTATTTGGCCAATGGGTTCATTTCAATACTAAGGCGGATATATTATTATAAGTTTGTCTCAAAAGGCTCATAATTATAACACATCTCAAACAGGGTTTCCAAACTTTAACATTTACAGAACACCGAGGTCCTTTAGAATTTAATAGCCTGCTTCTCTGTTCCTTAAATGTCGAGCAAAGAATGCAAATACCAATAAAGCAACATGTTACTTAACCTATTAAATATGTATTAAATAACTAGATGTATCGTAACCTGGTTAAACACTGCGGTGTGAGCTCATGACGCATTGGGTATATCAGATAAAAATACTATCTGACTTGTACAGACTAGTTTATCTAAATTTACATTGTACTTTCGATTTCCATACGGACAATACAGGAAATATGAATACGTTTTAAATGTGACATTGTTCAGTAATGTGTATTGGTATATTTTATAAACTTCAGACGCATTTCAATTTCTCAAGCTATGAGTTTAAACCTAGTTGAGTAATACACACAGGTAATATATAAGTTGCTATTACATTTAAACAAAATGGCTACGCATTCAAGTTTAGTAGATAAAAGTTCAGATGTTCTGAAGGATTATTGCTGTGATGCTTGCGAAGGTAGACATATTCAGGAAATTGCAGACTGCTATTGTGAAACATGTCTGAAGTGTTTTTGTGTACAGTGTAATACTCTTCACAGTCAGTTATATTCTTACCATACCACACACGGGAGAGGAGACACGAGCAAGTGGCCTCTCGCTAAGAAAATAGAGGTCTTGCTCCATAAGTGTGACGTCCACAATGACGAAAGGCTGAAAATGATATGTCAGGACCATGATCAGCTATGCTGTACTAACTGTGCTTTTGTAAATCACAGGTATTTGAAGCATCTTGTCAAGTATACTAGCATTTTGTATACAATGTGTAATCACCGGTTTAAACATATATACGCAAATTAAAACACTTACATTTCATAATTTGTTTAAACTTACTTCTTGTCACTCAATATGTTAAATTTAGTGCATACACTATGTACTAGGGTTTTTACGACTTACTTCCGGACATAACCTTTCTCTTTGTTTTTCATAAACCGCAAATATACCCACTTGTTAACTAAGTAAATAGTCAATTAAAACAATGAGTGCATTAAACGAATGTGGTAACAGTTCATAACATTATATCTTTACACGAAGACTATATATACATTTCCAATGAAGCACGACATATGAACAGCTTACATGTATATCAGTCACAACTACTTTTCGGATAATATCTAAGATATCAAGTACCAATTTTGTTTGTTTTAGACAGTGCACGAATGTGACTATTATTTCCGATACAATAACAAACTATTCGACAGACTTAAAGCAGCTTGCAGGCAAGATTCAAACCATTGTGGCAGATTTGAAGAAGTTGGAAAGGACCCAAGAGGCTCATATTCAGTCTGTAGAAGATTCATACAATGATCGACTACAAGAAATAAGAGATGCACGTGAGAGATTAAATGCTGCTCTAAATGACTTAGAAAAGAACACCTTGAAGGAATTGGATGAGACGAGGACGGCATTGCAATCGTCCTTGAAAAAGGATGTAGAGAAATGTAACAAGCTGAATGATGAACTGAAACAACTCAGTGAAGCTATTCAAGACCTTGATGGTAAAAATAAGGCAGACCTGGCATTTATAGCCAGCAAGAAAAGTCTGAGCAAGATGAAGGAGTCCGAATCATTTCTGAAGGATAAAACTGTTGTGGTTGATCGTTCGTTTTCATTCCAACCCAATACAGACATTGAGCCGTACCTGTCCAAACAGGTAGGTCTGGGAGAGATTCTACAAGGGGTCCAGTCATTACCACTGCATGGGGACCCAAATCACGTATTAACTGTTTTGCCAACCAATGAATTTGATGTAAGCATTCAGAGTGATCTACAACAATCGACCAACCGATATATCACCTGCATATGTGTTATCGCAAACGATAAGATTATCGTTGCTGACTACACACTTAAAAGAGTGAAGCTTCTGGACCAGCACTACAAAGTTATCAACCACCTTGATATGACTCTTTCTGTAAGCGACATGTGCCTGATCAATACAAATGAAGTGGCAGTTACTATCAGTGCGGATGATACAAATGTTGTCCAGTTTATTTGTGTAGTTTATTGTCAGCTGATTAAGGGCAAAACACTTCAATTGCAACATAAGTGCGCTGGTATTGCCCACCATGCAGGCAGCTTGTTTGTAACCTCCGGTACTGCTCTGTACCAGTACAGCTTGTCTGGGGTACTTTTGAAAAAACTTTATGAAGATACATCTTCAAATGAATCAGGTAAAATTCTGTAAAACAATAACGTATTAACATCATATTCATTTGACATCATACAGAAATAATTTTATGAGAAATGTTTTGTTTTTGAAATAAAACAGCAACGTTAAATGTTGCGTTTTAAACGTCATATTGATGAAAAATTATTTTAAATAATTTAATTAAAAAATGTCTATATATTAATATTTTGTTTTAAACTCAGACATTCTTTATGAACCGACAATTATATAACATGTTTATTTTATGCAGTATTCAAGTGTGCTGTAAGTCGAACCGGTGACATAATCTATGTCACTAACTACGACCACCACAAGCTCCTTACACTGGCCGCTGATGGGACACTAATATCTTCTTTTTGTGACTCTGAACTAAAGAGTCCATATGGAGTACATGTTACTACTGCCGGCCAAGTGCTGGTCTGTGGTGGTACATCAGCCACTATTATACAGGTGGACAAGGACGGCAAGAAGAAGCTGGCTACCCTCGCTTCAAAGAAGGATGGTATGATAAGACCCGCGTCAGTCTGCTACAACTGCAGCACTAACTCCCTCATTGTGGGACAACAGCACACCACTAAGATCGACACAATAATTGTATTAAAAGTCAAATAGTTTAGGTCATCTTATATGCTTTTACAACCTATGTTGACATGCAATGTTTGTTGTTTGTCAGTTAGTTTCAATATTATTTTTTGTTTTATGACATGGTTATACAATAAGAGACAACACACTCACATTATTATTTTTGGATGAGTGTCCAATACATCTAAACCATACCTTAGTGAGGTTTCTTTTGTATGTGGTATTCATTTAATGTAACATTAAAACAGACAGTGATGGGCGGATCATAATATAACGATTATTAAGCAATTGCCCGTGCGAATGATATTAGACAATAATTATTGTCTAGAGGGCCATGGAGTAGGATCTTATGTTCACTGGTAGGAAAGCATATCAATCGTGGCGCAAGGTAGCTTTGTTTCTCTGCCAGTGAAGATCATATGATAGTCAGTGGTTCTCTGTTTATTTTAGGACTTCCTTCAAACCGGTTATCTTTAACCTACGTTACTAGTTCATTTTTCGTTAATACAATAAAATGCGAAGTTTCAATAGTATGATATGTATTGCCCTTTGTGATTGTAAATGAATATTGTAGAGAGTGTTGTTAACCTGTTTAGAGTTTTCTATAATATCAACAAAAGTGTTCTCTGATATAGTTAATGCATTGTGTCCTTGCGTATACAATATTGATTAATATTCATTTGGTATAGCAGAAATTAGTGAGTAGAAGTTTATAAAATTCATGAGAGTCAATGTTGTATAAATATTTTAACTCATCAAATGTACAATAAGTATTTTTTCGATAGTTGTACAACTGACCGATAGTTTTTATACCATTGTTATACCAGTTTGTCAAAAAGATAGAATTTTTATTTACTTTTATGCATTTATTATTCCATATTACATGTTTGCATATGGGAGAACTTTTTGAAACACTATATTGGTTCTTAATACTTTGCCAGGATGTAAGTACATCTTTTAAGAATAAATTATTTTTACTTACATTTTGTATTATAGAATCATCGAGATTGCTTTTAAATATAAGACAGTTACCAAATTTATTTATTTTTTCCAATAGAGTTTTCCATTAACCTTTATTATTTTTATCCAGATATCGTTTTACCCAGCTCGCTTTAATGGCATTTAGAAAACAATCAATATCCGTTTAATGCCACCATTTTCATAATTTTGTGTTAGACGTTTTCTTTTAATTTTGTCTGGCTTATTGTTCCATATGAATTTAAATATTGCTGTTTTTAATCCCTCTATTACTTTTTAGAAGGGTTAGGGAGAACAGAAAGAGGGTAAATTAATTTTGGTAGCGCACAAGTTTTTATTACTGTGACCTTCCCCATAAGAGTGAGTTTCCTATGTTGCCATTGTTGTAAACAGCATTCAAATTCTTTAATTTTTGGCATTAAATTGTTGTCCATGTTTTATTTATGTTGATTATAAAATGTTATACCTAACGTTTCTGCCCCATCGATGTCCAAGTGAATTTGTTTTCTGTGCTGTATTTGTTGTTTGAGTTTTTTTAGTGATCCAATTCTCATGACTGTAGATTTTGATGCGTTGAGGTTAAGTCCTGATATTTTTTTGAAGTTTTAAAGAGTTTGAACTAATGTTTCAAATAAATTATGCGAACCATCATTTAAAAAAGTTGCATCATCTGCAAAAAAGGTCTGTTTTATTTCGGCCTCATGTATCTTTATGCCTTTAATATTATTGGTTTTATTTATGTAGTTTTACAGTAATTCTAGACATATAATAAAGAGCGAGGAAGACAGAGGACAACCTTGACGAACACCTTTTTCTATTTAAAATTCCTAGAAAGATGGCCATTGTTAATAATGACACTATTTATATCATTATAAAATACCTTTAATCCAATGAATAATGCGTGGCCCGAAATTTAGGTGATTGAGACATTTTATTATAAAGAGATGGTTCAAACTATCGAATGCTTTCTCAAAGTCTGCAAAAAATAAAAGTTCAGGCTTATTATGATTCTCTTGATATTCAATAACATCGAAAATTAACCTAATGTTTTCGCCAATATATCTGTTTTTCATGAAACCTGTTTGATCAAAAATAGGTAACAGTCTTGCCAAGGAGCCTATTGTCAATACGTGACAGACGACATTTGACTTCAAAGTTCGACTTTGAACTTTTGTTAAGACACACAGATGATTTTCGCAAGAGATGGTTCTTGCTAGTAATTGTGTGCGCATGGTGATCTTTTTTGGCAATTTATTTGTAGATTGCCTTATAAGGCTGAAGTTACAACTGGTTAAGTTTTATAATGTCCATAAGTGACTTATGATCTAAGTTTACCTTGATCGTTATGAACCGTTAATTGGATAAAAGATCGGATTTGTTTATTTTTTCTGGTTAATTTAGGCGTGTAAAGTGTTGATTTTTCAAAATGAAATGCTTACTTTTTAAGCTTTCATATATTGTTGAGTCCAATTAAACCTTATATTCTCAGCATCTCTTTGTATGTTCTTTTTTTTGTTCCAAAAAACAACAACAAATATTTTAATATAGTTTACGTGCGTAAAACATAAATATATACTATTGCAATTTTGTTTTGAAATTTACATCTACGTTGTATAACCTTTTTTAAAAATTAAACCAGAACTTAAGAATATTTTTTATCAGAATGGCCAGCAACGTTTATCGACACAAATAGCCTGCATGAAGGGCTTCCCCAATAATGTAGAAATCTGTTAACCCACATGAAAAACCGAAAAAGGGGAAGTAAAACACAAAAATAGGTATATAATTATAGTTTTACATGCGTGCCCGAAGACGTCCTCATAAATCTTATAAATATATGAGCCGTTTTCGTGGAAAAGAATTGGCTTTATACTTTTGCGTAAAGTGTTGTCCCAGATTAGCCAGTTAAGTTTGCACAGGCTAATCACGGACGACACTTTACGCTTTTATGGAATATTCGGTTTTAAATGAAGTCAATTGTAAACGAAAATCCAGTCTAGGATGTACGTTGTGTCCCTGATTAGCACGTGTTGACTGTACAGGTTAATATGGGACGACACTTTGCTCACACGATTTAAGTTCAGTTTTCCCAGAGCGACTCTTATTATATTCAGCAAGGTTTAAAGACACTTTGTATGCACATATGTACAATTTGATCTATTCACAATAAGAAAACAACATGCTCTTACAACATTCTCAAAAATAATTTAGTATGACATTGAGGAAATGTTTTGGTATGAATTCTTCGGATAATGATGTTACCCCTACAAAAATGTTAATAAGTCTATTGTGTGTGTGTTTGTGTGCATTATATTGCAAACACTATGAAATGAGTTAAATGTCACCTTTAATCTGTTTTTAATCTAGGATGTAGAAGTGCCATTTTGATTCAGATTTAACATTATGCATTGTATACGCTACATTTAAAGAGTATAAATACGTTTATTAAAAAAATGAAACACTCTTTTGGGAACTGCATCTTTGTATCAAAGTAAGAATGATCATTAGAACATTGATGAATTGAAAAACAACGACATGTCAATTCTTCTTTTTTACATTTATGTGAATGGTTTGAATTTGAAATACTTGCACGCACAAATAAATTTTATTAACAAATCGTCGCATCCAACGACCTACAAAAAATTCATGCTTCGTTGATATTGATACATAAGTATCATGTATATTAATTGAATCATCACGTACTTGTTTGTTTTTGGGCTTTTGTATGGTTTGCCATTTTTAACAACACAAATCAGCTATGTTTTGTATACATATTGTGTATTACGTTTCATGTCAAGCAACATGTATATTTGCCTTAATGTTAATCGGAATTTGTAGAATGAATAATGCTATAGTTGTTTTCTCCTTTTCATTTTTTAGTAAAGCCTGGTGCAATTAGCAAAGTATGGTAAAGTATTTGAATTATATGACAAAGTGCTAAAAACAGTCAAGGTATTCTGTCTTTTGCTTTCTCTAGTATATCTGCTTGTATCATTATGTATAATAATGGCTGTTGCGGTATAATGCAGAGTGTTATTTTGGCATACAATTGGAATGTTACTGTTTAGAGTGTATATTTGTTGATTAGTGTGTTAGTATATTTAGTTTTAGAACAATGTTTAATCAAAATGTTTTTATCAGCTTACTTTAACAATTTGGAAGTTTGCCGTCTGTGAACTGTTTATGCAGCGAATGTTCAGATCCAATAATCAGTAACCCTTTTACTCTGCATATAATTAAGAATTGATAATGATTATCAATATTATGGAAAACTGACTAAAAAAATCTAAATACGTGTTTTAATTACAGAAAACTTCATTAAAGGTAACTTTATTCATGAGCAATGGTTTAAATCAGGCTTTTTTAAATCCATACCTTCTAGGAACTTAAGACTTAAACAATTTTCTATAAGAATGTTTTAATCTGAAAAAGAAAAACCAATGATCTTTTTATGCTTTTAAATCAATTCCTGTGTAACTATTGACTTTTTTGTCTCATGTTATTATTTTCAGTTGTTACATTTCTAACAAACACTACTCCTTAGTGCCTTTCTGTGTTTCTGCATGCTTCATAACATACTCCAATACACGTATAAGAACTTAAATGTTGTGATTGTATTGCTATTCATTTAGTATAAATTCTGAACAAATTCATTAAAAGTACCTTTTTATGTATGGTTTTGGTTTGTTCAAACCAACTTGTAGCAAAATAAAGCATTTAGTTACGGATTGATTACAAATAAAGTTCTGCTTGTTATTTGACATAACTCCAGTCCACAGTGTTTTTTTTTCAGATTTTATATTGATTCATCTTTTGTAGATGTTTTAACTTTGTTACATCAACAACAAATCATGTACTATTTAGCATGTACTTTGTTCATATATTAGTGTTTTGTACAAAAACACATTTAACCATTTCCTCAAAGTTAATTATTTTATATACTTATATATGTACAGCTCGTGCCATTGACATGTTTTAATTTTACAATTTGGTATGTTTGTAAAAGAATCTTTACGTAACATTTAAATGAAATTCATGTTAACAACATTTGATATTCTAGTATTATCATTTTTCTATTTTGATAGCTGTATGTAAGTGCTCATCGATTTTAGCTTGTTGGTTGAACATAGAAAGCTTTTTTATATCAAAGCATGTATACTTGTTGCTTTTACTTATACATGGGAATATGTTTAGCTGCCAGAATAAAATTAGACTAACTTTAATACAAGCTTCTTGCTTTATAAACATACATCGACTGTATAAAGCTTTATTGCAACGTGCAAAATGATACACATACATTTGTTATCGGGCCCAGAAAAGGTCTAAATTCAAATACGCAGTGGACATTAAAATCTAATTGTAGTGCAAACTTCAGAAGGCACGTGACATTCTTGGCATGACATGTCAAAACATAAATATATTTAAAAAAAAATAATTTCTGATTCTTTTCATTGAATAAATTGCAGTTTTTCATGTGTTTAAACTAATGTATTTTAAGGAAACCATCTAAACTGGATGCTTTCCAGATAAAACTAGAATTCTCCCTATATATTCAGAATTAAAAAAATTCTGGAAGAGTTCAAATAACTGTAATTTTCAAAATGTATAATTGAAATACAAAAGGCATCGTATACAAGGTCCATGTACACTGTTTTAATAATCACAAACACACGCGCAAATACCCAAATGATGTACATATAAAGACCTGTTTATTATTGCCTAGTCCTACCCGCAACCACTCTCTAAAACACAAGTATTGCTAGCAACTGTTTGAGACAAAAAAAATTTTCAAACTTTGTTAGTGTTATAAAGCTTAACAAACAAACACTTATTATAAATATATGAGTAGTATTGCTGTAAGGCAGATTTAAAGACCTCCGTCGAACACTATCTGCGACAGAGAAACGGGTTTGCCATTATTGAATGCCGATCTTGGTGTATTGATGACACAGGTTTTCCTGTGTTCCCCGGATGTATCAAGTAAACTTCTAATCCAACTATCTGGTGTTGGTTCTGGAGACTTGAAAGATATTGATCGTTTCTTATTCACCTTATTGGCCGAGGACAAGCTCGATTTTAGCTGAACATCTTCCGGTTGGGTCGATGGCGATGTTGCATGCATTACAACCGCATATTGTGAAAGTGATTTACTTCTTTTAACATCACTTTCTTCACGTTTTCTCTTTCTAGCAAGGTCAATGCTGTTTTGAAGAGCTTCTGGCCGTTGAAGAAACTGCTCTTCTAGATATAGCCGCTCTAGAAATGCATGCCCTCTTTGAACTTTGGCGAGCCTTGCAAAACTTATGGGTATTGGCGGACGTGTATAATTGGATATTATTAAATTCTTTGATGCCTGAGGTCGTTTGCTTTTGCGTCGTTTAACACCTTTCTTTTTAATCTCTTTCTGGTCTGAAGTCTCATAATTTTTATCTTGTTTCGTGAAGTTTTTGAGAGTGCCATTCGCTAACATAGTGTTGTCTGTTTGCTCGTCATCATCAGCAACTGTGTTCGATTTCTTCTGGTCTGCACACTTTTTGATATTGTCAGTAATTGAGGTTCTGTTGTTGAGATCTGAACATATTTTCGTATTGTTACAAACTGTATTCTCATATGCGATGATTGTTTTAGCACTAGAGCGGTTTATATTGGTCTGTTCTGGTAACTCGTCAGCAGCTGTACTAATAGGGCTTTTATTGTCTTGTTCAATTAATTGTTCTTTGTCGGATGATATTTTTGCATTTCCACTTATTGCACTAATACTGGTTTGATCATTTAAAATTTCATCTTTGTCAATGTTGGCGTTTATACTGTTTTCTTTGGTTATTTTTTCTGCATCGCAATCAATACCATTGATGATGGAACGGTCTGTTTAGTAAGTATCACTGCTTACCGATTGGCTGATGCATCGTTGGCTTTCGTTTTGTTTAAGTTCCATTTGCGAAGGGTCATTTATTTCGTTATTAATTTCTATGCTTATTGGCGAAGCTTTTTCCGTGTGATAACTTCTGTGTAATCTGACACTGGAAAACTCAGTTGTGTCAACCACAGAATCCGAACAAACCTTGCCATCTACTAGTATACTGAAGTTATCCATTTGAAAAGCGTTGTAACTTATATCTATTGCTTCGGATTGTGTCTTCGGCCTTTCGTTAACCAGTGGGTCAATTTGTGTTGGGTTGTAGAACTTAGCCACTTCTTCGAATGGTGGCTTCGCGGTTTCCTCAACAGGCGGATACATATCTGTGTCGTTCTCTTCCGACTAGTGTCCTGTGTATATCGTGTCTGTACTTCCGAGAATATCATTCGTGTCTTCGTTACCATCTGTGACTGTATCGTCAAAGTAAAGTAATTCTTTGTCTATATTGTACAGAGGATCATCCGTTAAGTCGTCAATTGCCATATCAGAACTCGTGTAAAGACTTCTAGCGCTGCTACATTTAAAAGCTCTGCCTATTAATCCTCTTGCCGCATCAGTTTTTCTGACACCAGCACATTCCTCAAAACCAAACTCACTTTCTCCTACCGTGGACAATTTAGTTTCACGTCCTATTTCAATGTCTAGCTCGGATATTTTATTATCCTCAGCATTGATGGGTTTAATATGAAACACGTCACGTTCCTTGTTTTCTTGTTCGCGAAAGTAGTCTCGAATCATGTCTCCAAGTTTTCTTGGTGGCGGCACGGCATGTTTTGTATGATTCTGGTGCGCTTTACGGATAAACCGTGTCTCTGCCTTTTTAATGTGATGCCGAAAACAGAGACAGCTCACGACGATAACACAGCAGACAAACACAGCTGTTCCTACGAGAGACCCTATCAGAACTGGGACGGCCATCCTGGAGTTTTTATTCAGCAATATGTCAGACGATTCCTGTATCAAAGGGTACAACATGTGTCAATTTGTGCAGTGAATGTATATGTTTCACCATCGCTAATTAGGCTGTGAATTTACAATTAATTATGTGTCTTCCTTTCTTTGTCTTCTTACATTTGTTTATTTTTAATATTCGTGTTTTTGCTTAACAAAATGTATGATTGTTTTAGGTTGATTTGTAAACATACTGATTAATCTAAGTGCTTAAATTATACTGTCTGAACTTCTGACAAATCTTAACATTCCAATTTTTGCATATAGTATTTAGCAACCTATTAGCCCATTTGAAAATGTTCTTATTAAGGGGTGTTGCTGCAGTTTTGCTGATTTTTTTCCATCTAATAACTTTTGCTCAAAATTTATATTCAAGTACTACATACAAATACTATATGAAAAATGAAATGAAAACATAGGGTCACCGGCCTTGTTTTGATTTTATTCACCATTATATAACATGCACTTTTTCATTAAAACTGAAAAATCTCTAATTGCATAAAAATGATTAATAACCTATGAAATTGGCAACATGTAGA
>VMBQ01003711.1:89404-100774 GCA_007657795.1 Dreissena rostriformis
GGTCATCTGGGGTCAAAAACTAGGTCACTAGGTCAAATAATAGAAAAACCTTGTGTAGACAATAGAGGTCACAGTTTTCATCCAATCTTTATGAAATTTGGTCAGAATGTTTATCTTGATGAATTTTGGGTTGGGATTGTTTTTGGGTCATCTGGGGTCAAAAACTAGGTCACTAGGTCAAATAATAAAAAAAAACTTGTGTAGACAATAGAGGTCACAGTTTTCATCAAATCTTTATGAAATTTGGTCAGAATGTTTATCTTGATGAGATTTGGGTTGGCATTGTATTTGGATCATCTCGGGTCAAAAACTAGGTCACCTAGGTCAAATAATAGAAAAACCTTGTGTAGACAATAGAGGTCACAGTGTTCATCCAATCTTTATGAAATTTGGTCAGAATGTTTATCTTGATTAAATCTTGGTAGGGATTGTATTTGGGTCATATGGGGTCAAAAACTAGGTCACTAGGTCAAATAATAGAAAAACCTTGTGTATACAATAGAGGTCACAGTTTTCATCCAAACTTTATGAAATTTGGGAAGAATTTTTATCTTGATGAAATCTGGATTGGGATTGTATTTGGGTCATCTGGAGTCAGAAACTATTTCACTAGGTCAAATCATAGAAAAACCTTATGTTGACAATAGAGGTCACAGTTTTCATCAGATCTTAATGAAATATGGTCAGAATGTTTGTCTTGTTAAAATCTGGGTTGGAATCGAATGTGGGTCATCTAGGGTCAAAAACTAGGTCACTAGGTCAAAGTTTAAAAAAAACTTGTGTAGACAGTAGAGGTCACAGTTTTCATTTAATCTTAATAAAATATGGCCAGAATATTAATTTTGATGAAATCTGGGTTGGGATTGTATTTGAGTCATCTTGGGTCAACAACTAGGTCACTAGGTCAAATCATAAAAAAACCTTGTGTAGACAATAGAGGTCACCGTTTCCATCAGATCTTTACTTCTCAGTATAGTTGTCAGGTGTCCGCAATACAAAATGTACTGCACTCACGTACACAGAACCGATAGTTCCTAAGATCTCGTGCCATAAGAAAGAACGGAACGACCGATAAAAACGGACGTACGGATATTTGGTGCATACTGTGATTGGAGAATTTATGTTGCATACGGAAAAACTGAACTCCAGTGACATACTAAAAGGAAAGGAAAAACTAAATGGCGACGCTAATTATGCTTCGCGGAGCGGAGCAATTAACTTCATTGAAAACAAATGCGTACTCTTCATTTTTAAATATTGTAAAACTACATGAGGCAATCGTGTACATATTTGTTTTTGTTTTCAAAGACAATGATATTATTGTATATGTTTGCTTTTTGCAATGCGTGTCAACAACTGACGCCTGCGTTCGCGTTCGTCTTCATCAGAACAAAATCATACATCTGAACACATGGTCCGGCAAATATATGTTTCGCTGGTGAGCATTAAACTAAGTCGAATGTCGGAGACGTATAGTCATCCGTGTTTTAAGTTAATTATAAGCGTTAAAGTAAACATACGTAAAAGTCAATAAACAATTAAGGAACTTTGAATGTGTTTTTCTTTTGCAATAGGTTATTTACAAATTGTGGTAATGTGGTAAATAGTTAAAACATAAGGCCAGTATGATTTTATCTACGAATGGTGCGAGAACATTTGTTTATATTGTTTTAAAGAAAACCAATAGCTATTGTAAACGACTTTTGTTAATGAGTCTTTAAAAGGCATTGATCGATTCGTGTCAAAGATAATAAAACCGATAGTTTTAAATTCAATAATAACAAAACGTTACGGTTTCCTGTTAGTGTTTCATTAAAGTTGGCGATTAAATGGACATAATAAACGCATTAAATACTAATGGACACTTTGGGTATGTTTTCTGTGTGTTTATTTCAAGTTTAATTTTGTTTATGATTTTTTTTAATTAAATAGCATAAGACAAGAAAAGTTAATTTTTATCATTTGAAAATAAAAAACGTATTAATACAAATTATACAGACTTAATGTGTAATAGTGGTATTTTAAACAAAAATATATGAAATTATATGGTTACAAAAACACGAATATTAAAAATAAAAATTAAAATATGTAAAAAGACAAAGAAACAACGACATGTAATGAATTGTTCATTTACAGCAAAATTAGCGATTATTTAGCATAACACATTCATTTGCGAAAATTGACACATTTTTCTATCCTTTCATGCAGGAATCGTCTGACATATTGCTGAATAAAAACTCCGGGATGGAGGTCCCATTTCTGATAGGGTCTCGCGTAGGAACAACTGTGTTTGTATGCTGTATTATCGTCGTGATATGTCTATGTTTTGGCATCGTATTAAAAAGGCAGAGCCACAGAGTATCCACAAAGCGAACCAGAATAATACAAAACATGCCGGGAAACTTGGAGACATGATTCGAGACTACTTTCGAGAACAAGAAGACAAGGAAAGTGACGTGTTTCATAAAAGACCATCGAACCAAATGCTAAAGATGATCGGCTATTCGAGCTTGACATTGTAAGAGTACATAAAACGAACGAATCCACCTTAGGAGAAAGTGATTTTGGTTCCGAGGAATGTGCTAGTGTTAGAACAACTGAGAAGGCAAGAGGATTCATTGGTCGAGCTATTAAATTAAGATGCGCTAGAGGTCTGTAAACGAGTTCTGATCTTGCTATTGCCGACTTAACGGATGATCCTCTGCATGAGATATACAAGGAATTACGTGATTTCGACAGTACAAACACAGATGGTTATGAAGACACAAACGACATTCTTGGAAGTACTACCACGATATGCACAGGGCACCAGTCGGAAGAGAATGACACTGAAATGTTATCGCAGGTTGAGGAAAGAGCGCAGACACCATTCGGAGAAGTTGATGAATTGTACAGGCCAAAATAAATGTACTCACCAGTTAAGGAAAGGTCGAAGTCACAATTAAAAGCAATAGATAAACTGTACAGCGCTTATCTAATGGCTGACTTAAGTATACTAGCAGATAGCAAGGTTTGTTCGGATTCTGTAGTTGACACAGCTGAGTTATCCAGTGTCAAGTTACACAAAAGTACACTCACGGAAGAAGCTTAGTCTATTAGCATAGAAGTTGATTACGAAATAAATGATGCTACAGGAGGAGAACATAACGAGAGCCAACGTGGCATCAGCCAATCAGTGATGATACTTATTTAACAGAGCACAGCATTATCGATGGTATTTATGGCGAAGCAGAAAAACTCACCGAACAAACCAGTACTAACGCCAAAATTGTCATAGCTGAAATTTTAAATGATAAACACAATGTGAGTGAAATAAGCGGAAATGATAAAATATCATCCGACCAAGACATCATTAACCACAACGGTGGCGTTTCTGAACAATTATTGAACTAAATGAGCTAATCCCAATTAGCGTAGCTGCCGAACAATTACCAGAACTGACCAATATAAACCTTTCTAGTGCTAACTCAAGTATCGCTACTAACAATACAGCTTGTACCAATGCGAACATATGTTCAGATCTCTACAACATAAAAAATATATGTATAACATTTTGCACATGGGCATAAAGCTTTATAAAATCGATGAATGTTTATAAAGCAAGAAGCTTTAGTTAATGTTAGTCTATTTTATTCTGGCAGCTGTACATGTGTCCATGTATAAGTAAAAGCAACATGTATACATTCGTTGATATAAAATAGCTTTCTATGTTCAACCCACAAGTGAAAATCGATGAACGCTGACAGTTATCAAAATAGAAAAGAATAGAAAAATGACAATAATATAATATCAAATGTATGTAACATAAGTTTCATTTACAGTATGCGTAAAAGCTTCTGTTACAAACATAACACATTTTAAAATTAAACCATTGTTAGAACACGAACTGTACATATTTTCGTAAACAAAATAATCATTTTTCATGCAATGGTTAAATGGCTTTATTTTTAAAGCAATCACTAAAAAGTAGTTTTTTTTAGCTACAAGTGGGTATAAACAACGAAAACCATACATTAACCGGATACTCATAACGAATGTTTTATAATGGATACTAACATAAAAATCAAAATAATTAAGTTATTATACCGAATAAGAGTATGTTTTAAAACATGCGGAACACAGAAAGGCACTAAGGAAATGTGTGTTACAAATGTTATAACTGAAAGTTGGTCTTTGCTTTTTCAATCGAAACATTATTAAAAAAAATGTTAACAAAAGTCTGAACTTCCTAAAAGGTATGGATTTAAAATGCATTATTTAAACCATTGCGAATGAAAAACGTACCTTAAATAAAGTGTTTTGGACTTAAAACATGTATTTTGATTGGTTGACAGTTTTCCATAAAAGTTAAAACTATTATCCATTCACAATTATATATAACGCAATCTAGAAGTGTTGCTGACATATTGTACTTATTGTTTTATTGAAGAAAAGAATGAAATATCAACATGTGTAATGCTGATTATAAAAAAATAAATATTGAAAGCTGCTTATGAATTAAATAAATGGACTTTTTATGCAAGCCATGTATGAAAGTACTTACACTATTGCAAAGGGATATTTGATTCGCATGCAAGATTTTTTAAATAACGATCATATAAACATGTGGGCATCTGTGACATGTGTTTATCAAGAAAACAAGTAAAATATTATAACATGTTTCAATATCAACACAAAATCTCACACGCTATTTGACTTTGAAACGTATTTACTATATCAACCTCAACGTTGCAAAAAACATATGCTTGACCTTGACCTGATTTAACGTCAGCAAATATGTGTCTGCAACAAACTGCTAACAACATTTGCTCAGATTTGACTAGGCAGAGGATTGTCTTGTATTGAATCGTATAATTTTACCATTGCAGCTTAATTTGAGTTGTGACCCTATGAGGTAAATTGTATTTACCCTTCAATGTTTTGTGAATACATCTGTGAGGTTTAGGAAGTCCAAATCTGGCTCGAACCAACCAATGCTATGCTTTGCATTGACCAATCTATTATTGATGATACCAAAGATGTATTGTTTGGTGTTAATGTTTGTCAAATGCGTTTGTCCTGTATCTAACTGTATGGCAATTGGTTACTAGCCAAATTGAAGATGACTACATAACCTCATATTGATGACACGAAGGAACTCCAGCTGATGAACTAGAAATGAATGATAAAACAGCGTATTTTACTATTTTACTCACGTCAGTGTCTGAATCAAATAAGGGTAATGATGTATGGAGAAGAAGTAGAAGTTAATGTAAGGTATATATATTTCATATGCATGGCACTTTCTGTCTTGTAAACGGATGTGTTTATATTAAAGATTGAAAATGATGTGAACGAATTATAAAATTTAGAATATCCTTGAAACAGATCATGAACATCGTTTGCTGCATTAATATTTTCACACATGACAAACTTCCAAATTATTATATCTGTGTGAAGTTTAGGCAGATAAAAACTGGTTTAACATTTTGGTTAAACATTATTCTACAATTAAATTTACAAACTTACTAGAAACATGTATATTATCGTAACAGTAACAATCCAATTTCATGCCAAAGTAACATACTGCAGTAAACCAAAAGCAGTCGACATTATACATACTTATACATGCACATTATAGCACATACATTAGAGAAAGCAAAACGCAGAATGCGTGAAACTGTTGGCATAACTTTGTCTTTAAATTCATTTAAGTTGTCTTCATTTAATCACCAGGCCATAACACTAATATGACAATCAACATTCACATAAATCATAATTCATACTACAAATTATGTTTAACATTTAGAAAAAATATACATTTTGCTAAAGATACAACATGTAATAAGGTATTTATATACAACATTGCCGCTTCATGTCGTTAACAATGACACACCATACAAAAGCCCAAAACTAAGAATTACATGAAATTAACATAAATGATAATTATTATTGTAACTAATTGCTATGTGACATGAAATGTACGTATGACATTGGATGCGATGATGGTTGACTACAATAAATTGATGCATACTTGCATGAAAGTATTCAAAATTCACAGCATTCATTCACATGTTATAAAATATGGACCGAAATGGGTTTTTCAATTCATCAATGTTCACAAAAATAATTATTACTTTAACACATAGTTGCAGCACCTGAACAGTTTTCATTTTTTTCAATTTTTAACGAACGTGTTTATTCACTTTAAAGAGTAGTGTATAAAATGTATAGTTTTAATTCTGGTGTAAAGTTGCACTTCTTCATACCAGATTTAAAACAGATAATAAATGAAATATAAAACTTAATTGATATTGTTTGTGACAACATACACACACACACACCACTAGTATATTAAAACTTTTGGCAACACCTTACCTTACGAATTCAGAGCATTAATTTTTCCCGCTGTCATACTTAAAATGTAAACATGAACATTTTACATTGTGTATTTAGTTATGAAACAATTTAATATTTAGTAATAGGCGTATGCTATATACATGTTTGGTTGAGTGTGAATAAATCAACACTCACCTATTTGCATCCAACGTGTCTTAAAAACTTGCAAAACAAAATATATGTGGTGCTTACTCAATTAAGAATGACCAGAATGACAAAAAGAAGATACTTATAAAACCATACAAGTATGTTTATTATAGTTATGTATTAAACGTACTAGTATAAATATGTTGTGGAGAAAGCAACCATATGAATTGCTATGAAGATGTAAATATATCAAATCTCAAATATTTGCATCTAAAGTGTCTTAAAATTGGATGAATATATAAAAATATATTGATTTATCAACTAAGAATGACCAAACTGGTAAAGAGAAGATACACATCAATATAATATGGAAGTATGTCTGTTCTGTTTCTAATATAAACAAGTTGTTGAGAAAGCAACAATCTGAAATTCACAGAGCATGTATTGGTCCGCAAGCAGTATCCAAGAACTAGCAGTATCCGTGATTTGTATATTATAGGATAACAAAGCTCATAAGCATTGACAAAAGAGTTTTACAAATTACATGCAAACTCTTCCTTATGTCAAATACGTTTAAGTATGTTATTGTGTACACAACTAATTGGAAACAAATAACACTCTCGCAAACATTTGAAATTGTCAAACTTTGAAGTCATATGACGTATGTCAAATAAGGACAAACAGCTTCTTAGCCTGGCTGTTAATTTAATATTAAATATTAAAATATATTTTTACAAGACACATCTAATTGGACTTGTGTATAAAGTTTCACCTCCGAATGTTTCATTTAAAAGGCAAGTTTGCATTTGACAAATTTAGTAATAGTTATGGTACGCTTTTACCGACATATGTTAATAAATACACGCGTCCAATGGATATACTTAATAAGTTTCCTCTTATTAAGGTTGCGACGAGTGTTAAAAAAGTAACACATCTCATCGGAAACTGTAATGATGGACATTTCCCCAGTTGCCACAGGGTGTCTGACATAAACGTTATGTAAGTCATGCGAGTGCATAGTTTACAAATTAATCATTGTCAAATTTACTAAGATTATTGTGAAAGTACATGTCGCATGCGTATACATTAAAACAAAATATTATAATAAAATCTCTATATACAGCAAATTCATCGGTGAGATAGTGGTCGTATGACACTACATACTTTTTTCTCCGCATGTCATCGTTTAAACACAAAATGCACGTATTACGTGTGTCCAACATTACCGAATTATAATAAGTCATATACTAAAACAGCTTTTGCTTGGAGAATCACAAAATATCGACTAAACTTCACTGGCAGAAAAAAAAACATATTTACCGAGGCTGCGTCACGGTTGATATGTTTTTATACCGGTGAATATAAGATCATATTTAATGGCCCTCTGGTCAATAATTATATAATTTCCTGTACACTAGCAATTGTGCAATAAGTTCTGACCAACAATGTCTGTTTTACGATCACATAAATGTAATACTGCTTAAACAAATGAACCGCTGTGATTATGATATAGATATAATATATACTCATTTAAAAATAATAATGATCATGAATTGTCTAGCATATTGTATGACCTTGTCATTTCAGGACAAATTATATTGAAACTAACTGATAAATAACACATAATTGTCCGTTGTCTAAAAACAAAGGTTGTATATACACTTCATATGATCCGAATTATTTGACACTAAAAACAAATATATTCTTCGTGGTGTGTTGTTGTCCCACAATTAGGGAGTCAGTGCTGCTGTTGTAGCAGAGTGACACTGGTCTAATCATACGATCCTTCCATGAAGCGAGAGTAGCCAGCTTCTTCTTGCCTTCCTTGTCCACCTGTATAATAGTGGCCGATGAGGCACCACAGACTAGAACCTGGCCTGCAGTTGTAACATGTACTCCATAGGGATTCTGTAGTTCAGGGTCAGTAAAAGACGATATTAGGGTCCCGTCTATGGCCAGTGTCAGAAGCGTGTGGTGGGTGTAGTTAGTGACATAGATTATGTCGCCGGTTAGACTTACAGCACACCTCCATACTGAATGAAATAAACATGGTCTATTATTGCAGGTTCATAAAACATGTCTGAATTTAAAACAAACAAATGTGAACATAGACGGCCAATGTATCAAATTAAAGTAATTAAAAATAAAGTGATCAATATGAAATTTAGAACGCGATATTTAACGTTGTTTGTCTATCTACAAACAAAACATTTCTTATTAAAGTATTGGTGTATTATGTGAAAATTAATCCTATGATGCTTATATGTTATTTAATTTAGTTTTACCTGTGACATATGCAGTTGTATCTTCAAACAATGTTTTTAAAAGATTGCCAGACAGATTGTACTGGTACAAAGCAGTACGGGAGGTTACAAACAGGTTGCCTGAATGATGCGCAATACCAGCGCAGTAATGTTGAAACTGAAGTTCTTTGCCTTTCACTAGTTGCCCATTGTTCACACAAATAAAGTGGATCCCATTTGTAACACCCTCATTCACAGCAACTGCCACTTCATTGGTACTGATCTGGCAAATGCCTCCTTCACAAAGAGGCATATCAAGGTGGCTGATCACTTTGTACTGCTTGTCAAGAAGCTTCACTCTTTTAAGATTGTAGTCAGCAAGAATTATCTCATCGTTAGCGATAACACAGATGCCTGTGATACGTGGTTTGTTCCGTTGTGATTCACTCGGTAGACTCACATCATATTCATTTGTTTGCGAAACAGTAAATACATGATTTGGGCCTGCAGTCAGTGGAAATGACTGGGTTCCCTGTACAATCTTTCCCAGACCCACCTGTTTGGACAGGTAATGCTCAATGTCTGTATTGGATTGGAATGCAAATGAACAATCAACTACAACAGATTTTTCCTTCAGAAATGATTCGGACTCCTGCATCTTGCTAAGACATTTCGTGCTGGCTATAAAATCCAGTTCTGCCTTATTTTTACCATCAAGATCTTGTACAGCTTTACCGAGTTGTTTCAGTTCATCATTCAGCTTGTTACAGTTCTCTACATCCTTTTTCAGAGAGGATTGCAGTGCCGTCCTCATATCATCTAATTCCTTCAATGTGTTCTTTTCTAGTTCATTTAAAGCAGCATTTATTCTCTGACGTACATCGCTTATGTCTTGTAGTCGATCATTGTATGAATCTTCCACAGACTGAATACTAGCTTCTCGGTTACTTTCAAGCTTCTTTAAAGCTGTCACAATGGTTTTAATCTTGTCTGCAAGCTGCTTTAAGTCTGTAGAATAGCTTTTTATTGTATCAGAAATAGTTGTCACGTTGGTGCACTGTCTGAAACAAATAATTACAGTACATGAAATATTGAATATTATTCTGACTGATATGGATGTAAGTACTTCACATGTAAAGCGTTATTGAAAATATACATCTAGTATTCTAGAAAGACATGAACGTATGAACTTATGTCACCTGTTTAATAGTACTCATTGTTAAATTGGTTGTTTCATAGTTTACATCACAGATCGGTTTATTTCCAGTTTTAAAAAGAGAGAGAGGTTATGTCCGGGATGGATGTTGTCCGGATTTCTGTTATTAGTAAACTTATATTATTAGCAAGAACACTAGCATATAGTATTTGCACTGAATAACACATAAAGTGTGATTTAAGTTATAATAAAGGAACATATAACAGAGTGTTTAATTTGCAATCGCATATAGTAACGATGTCTTAGATTGGCGGAGCATAGTTCATTTGCTAAAAAATACTTATTATCTGGCAAAATAATGTCTTCAGATATACCATAAATGTTACATTGATAAACATTCTTAAAGGGTGAAGTTTATCTAATTAAATACTACTGAGTTAAATCTATACTCAGATGAGAATTATAGTACTGAATCATATTAAAAAGATTTCGAGCGGATTTCCATCCTTGGATTTTGAGGCTATGGTGTATCACTGGTTGTTATAGGACACATGAGGATGTATGTGTTTTTTGTTTGTTTTTATTATTCATATCCCAATATGTTCTGTAATTTATTCTATGATCTGTTTTGCTCATTTCATACTTGCTTTCAGCATACCTTATTTTGCGTAATGTTACTTTCTAATCTGTTTAAATAAAGCTACGTTTAACTTTAAACCCACAAAGAAATGTAAGAGTTTTAATGTATGATAATGTGTTTAAACTGGTGATTACGAAAAAGAAAGACTAGTATACATGAAAAGATGTTACATACCTGTGATTTACAAACGCACAGTTAGTACAGCACAGCTTATCATGATCCTGACATAACATGTTCAGCCTTTCGTCTTTGTGGACATCACATTTCTGGAGAAAGTCTTCAATTTTCTTGGTTAGAGGCCACTTGTTCATGTCTCCTCTCCCGTATGGTGTATGGTAAGAATATAACTGATTATGATGATGATTACATTGTACACAAAAACACTTCCGACATGTTTCACAATACCACTCTGCAATAACCTGAAGATTTTTACCTTCACATGCATCACAGCAGTAGTCCATCAAAAAATCTGAACTTTTATTAACTGAACTTAAATGCGTAGCCATTTTGTTGACAGGTGTTACCATCTTATAGATAACCTGCGTTTCTTACTCAACTAGGTTTAAACTCATTGCAGGAAATATTGAAATGCGTCTCACTGTTTATAAAATATGTCAATACACAGAACTAAACATTGTCACTTTAAAACATATTCATATTATCTTTGTCCTCTTTCACGCTTTAAATCAGTATGAACCGTATGGAAATCGAAAGTACCATGTGAATTAAAATAAACCAGTCTGTACATGTCAGATAATATTGGTATCTGATAGGGTCGTGCTAAAAGGCGGATAAAAGAGCGGATGATATAGGGTATATACTAAAGAGCGGATAATATAGACAAAGAAGGATTATCGGAAAGAGCG
>VMBQ01003712.1:0-11023 GCA_007657795.1 Dreissena rostriformis
CGCACATATTCTGCACTTAACATTTGAGCCTAGCTATCCATTTCCTTCAGAGGGTATAGAAGATATAGAGTGGACAGGCAGACTGACCAGAGGGTATAGAAGATATAGAGTGGACAGGCAGACTGACTGAAGGTATAGAAGATATAGAGTGGACAGGCAGACTGACTGAAGGCAAGGGTATAGAAGATATAGAGTGGACAGGCAGACTGACTGAAGGGTATAGAAGATATAGAGTGGACAGGCAGACTGACTGAAGAGGGTATAGAAGATATAGAGTGGACAGGCAGACTGACTGAAGGCGTTTCTACAACCACCTTTCCGCCATGCGGCTGAATATGAATGCTTGTTGTACCACCAACACTGTTAATGGCATTTGCAATATCTGTGCAACACTAGAAGGAAGCTGCAAAATTATACAATACATAAAATCAATGGCAAATTGCTACAAATATGTGGAGAACTTCTATATAAATGAAAACAATACATAACATTACAGTTAATATTAATGATATCAAAACTGGTTCGTCTTGGACACACTTCAATCAGACAGCAATATAATAAAATTCAGATTTCTCAACTGCAAATTGCGCAAACTGTGAAACTCGCATATAAAACATATAATATCAACAAAAGATTCAACAAATTATGTTAGTACTTGCATGCATAGCTGCAACTGATTGAGGTTAAACAATTTCATATTTAACAAACATTGACTTCCATAGTTTACAATGAATGGCTACAAAACATGACTCCTATCAAGTTTGTTACTCAAATGTTAAGAGTAGAAGCACTTCATTGTGCACATTTTTGTCTACAGGCAGAGGGACATACATCTGTGGTAAATCCAGGAGACGCCATTATAATTCATTGCGGGGTTAATTCAAAATATCAAAGCTATAATAAGGTTTGTTTCAAACTACAAGTGCTCAATGTAAACTTGACTCTAGGAGGTCAGACAAACGGTAGGTCTTAGATTGTTTCTTGGGAGGTCAATATATTATTGGGTAAGGGTAAATTATTTCCAAACTGGGAAATAATACATTACTTTCAATTAGAAATAAGTTACATAAGACTCCGTTGATTTCTCAAAAGTCTACAGAGCCATATAAAAGTATGCTAAGAAATACTGTCAACCAAGTGCCTAAAGGCCCTAGGTCGCTCACCTGAGACTACAGAGCCATATAAAAGTATGCTAGAAATACTGTCAACCAAGTGCCTAAAGGCCCTAGGTCGCTCACCTGAGACTACAGAGCCATATAAAAGTATGCTAGAAATACTGTCAACCAAGTGCCTAAAGGCCCTAGGTCGCTCACCTGAGACTACAGAGCCATATAAAAGTATGCTAGAAATACTGTCAACCAAGTGCCTAAAGGCCCTAGGTCGCTCACCTGAGACTACAGAGCCATATAAAAGTATGCTAGAAATACTGTCAACCAAGTGCCTAAAGGCCCTAGGTCGCTCACCTGAGACTACAGAGCCATATAAAAGTATGCTANTTTTGTGACCCTCGGGGCAGGGTCAAATTTGACCCCAGGGTTATATTTTGAACAAATTTGGTAGAGGACTATTAGATGTCACTACATACTAAATTTGGTAGCCCTAGGCCCAATGGTTATGGACAAGAAGATTTTTAAAGTTTTCACAAAATAGGCCTTATATAAGCATATGTTCAATTTTGTGACCCCCAAGGCAGGGTCAAATTTAACCCCAGGGGCATAAATTGAAAAAATTTGGTAGATGACTATTAGATGTCACTACATACCAAATTTGATAGCCCTAGGACCAATGGTTATGCAAAAGAAGATTTTTAAAGTTTTCACAAAATAGGCCTTATATAAGCAAATTTTCTGACCCCCGGGGCGGGGTCAAATTTTACCCCAGGGGCAAAATTTAAAGAAATTTGAAAGAGGTTCACCCCAGGAACATTCCTGAGAAATTTCATCAGAATTGGACCAGTAGTTTAGGAGAAGAAGATGTTTGAAGAAAAAGTTAACGCACGCACGGACGCACACACGACACAGGACCATGACATTTGCCCCGCTGGCCTCTTGCCAGCTGAGCTAAAAAACTTAAAGTTTAAGACAACAAGTATTAAACTGTTCACCCTTACGGTTTCACAGAGAATAAGATTTTAAAATGTATACACAATACAAGTCAATATAAATCATGTGACCCCTAGGGCTTGTTTAGTTTCGACCCCAGGGGCATCATTTGAACAAACTGAGTAGAAAAAACTATACAATTTAAGTTATTTACTGTGTAAGTATTGTGACCCATGGGCGTGGCAAGTTTTTATCCCAGGGCATGATTTGAATAAACTTGGTAGAGGACCACCATACAATGTTACATGCCAATTACCAAACCTCTTGGCATTGCAGTTTTAGAGATGAAGCTTTTAACAGTTTTCACTTGATACATATATAGGAAACAAGTAACCCCAAAGGCAGGGCAAATTTTGACCCCCGGGGGGAGGGGGGGGATTATTTGAACAAACTTTGTAGAGGACCACCATAATGTTAATCACTAAATATTAATCCCCTGACCTATGCAATTTCATATAAGAAGATTTTAAAAGTTTATTACTATATAAGTCGATAAAAATCACATGGACCGTGGAGCTAGTTTTGAACAAACTTAGTATAGGACCACTAGACAATCTGAACAAACTTAGTTTAGGACCACTAGACAATCGTACACAGCAAATATTTAAGCCCTGACCCTTGTGGCTTTAGAGAAGGTTTTTTATTTTTTCAGTTTTAGTTTTGGTGACATACATATGAATGAACTGGAACAATTTAAAAAACTTTCACAGACAGTCACCCAGGGATTATTTCTGTTAAGTTTGGTTAAAACCTGTCAAAAAAAAGAAGTCGTTCGAAGAAAATATTCATGGACGCACCTCATGCACTGATGGACAATGGACATCACTGTATCCTAAAAGCTCCCCATGAGAACTATGTGCTCAGGTGAGCTTAACATCATATCAATATTATATGTAATTAAGTACAGAGTTATAATGAAAAAATATGGTAAATGAAAGATACATTGTACTTTGAACAAGAGGGCCATGGGTGACCTAGTTCTTTTTATCTCAAATGACCCAGTTTCAAACTCGGCCTAAATTTAATTGCGACAAAATTTATGTTCTGACCAACTTTCATGAAGATTGTACTTAAAATACGACTTCTAGAGTGTTGCCCCTGGTGGCCATGTTTTTCAACGAACCAAACCCATTTTCTAACTCAGCCAAGATATGATAAGAACAAATGTTCTTACCAAGATTCATAAAGGTTTGACAATAAATGTGACTTCTAGAATGTTAACAAGGTTTTACTAAAGCCATATATAAGGAAAATTGCTTCGCCACCTGGTTGGTCATGTTTTTCAACAGACCGGAACCATTTGCGAACTCGGCCCAGAAATCATTTAAACAAATGTTCTGACCGAGTTTCAAGAAGATTGGACTAAAAATGGGACTTCTACCATGTTAACAAGGTTTTACTAAAGCCATATAAGGAAAACTGCCCCACCACCTTGCGGCCATGTTTTTCTACAAACCATAACCATTTTGAAACTCAGCCAAGATATCAGTTGAAAAAATGTCTGACCAAGTTTCATGAATATTTGACTATAAATGGGACTTCTAGAGAGTTAACAAGGTTTTACGATAGCCATATAAGGAAAACTGCCCTACCCCCTTGCAACCATGTATTTCAACGGACCGGATTTTTTTTTCGAACTCAGCTGAGCTATCATAAGAACAATGGTTCTGACCAAGTTTCATGACGATTGGGCTATAAATGTGACTTCTAGAGTGTAAGAAAGGTTTTACTATAGCCATATTATAAGGAAAACTGCCCCAGCCCCTGTTGGCCATGTTTTTTAACAGACCAGAACCATTACTCAGCTGATATATCATTGGGACAAATGTTCTGACCAGGTTTTATGATGATTGGGCTACAAAGGTGACTTCTAGAGTGTTGACAAGCTTTTTCTTTAATTTGACCTGGTGACCTAGCTTTTGACCTCATGTGACCCAGTTTCGAACTCGGCCAAGATACCATTGGGAAAAAACGTCTGAATAAGTTTCATGAAGATAAGAAATAAATGTGGCCTCTAGAGTATTAACAAGGCTAATGTTGACGACAGACGACACACGATGGACAAAAGGCGATCCATAAAGCTCACCATGAGCACGATGTGCTCAGGTGAGCTAAAAACTATTTTGTGATTGTAAGATAAGCAGTGGTGTCTTAATCATTCTATAAGGAAGAATTCCTCGTCCAGATATGTGCCTTTATCTTCCTCCGTAAGAAGAGTATCCTCCGTTGCTTTAGAAGACGAATAGAAGTCCGCGGGAAAAGACTTTGACCGGGTGCTGTAACAGATAATGGCCGATTAACATACAGAAATCACTGTTTTTGTGATGTAAAAAGAAATTTTGTTATCTTTTGTCAGACATTCAAAGAAAAAACACAGAATATTAGTGCAAATAAAGGAGTAACTGAATACTAAGTCGTCTTTCATTAATAATCATTTGAAATTGCTTCTAATTGTCAATTATTTGTAATGCTGACAAATGTAGTGTCTCTCTTGATTTTGTCACAACTCTTGGATCATGTACATAGACACAAAAGTTAAGTAGAATATGCTTGAATATAATCACAGTTGAGATGACCAATAAGTTATGGTAATAGTCTATTAATTCGTAAAACCAAACAAGGTGCGACTATTGAATTATTATATTTTTGTTCTGTTAAACAATGAAGCACGCACCCGTTTTCAAATACCCAAGAATCATCACTTTGGAATGGTAATCTCAAAGCATGTTACAAGATCTTAAGGCAATTTCATGAGTTCATAAATTCTTTGAGTCTCTGGCTACCTAGTGTTTAGATCTTTTTACATTCAAATGTTTTAAACAAGAAAATATTGCTAAAAGGATTATTATTTTATTGTTTTGAAAGGAGAAAATCATTCAGTACCAGCTCTGATATTCTGAAATCTAGAGAAGAGCTGAAATGGTCTAATGTGGGTTTCCAACAATTGAATGCACATATGAAATTTGAAGTCACACATATGAAACTTTAGCTCAATTGGTAATTATCGGCTCAGTTACTACTTAAAAGTACCCCGGGAACTCTTAAGTATACTACAAAGTACCCGTGTTACGGAAAATAAACTAAAAAGCACACCAGAGTATGGTTGCCTTAAAGCCTATTTTCTGTACCCAGGGTACATTGTACATGTAGTATACTTGAGAGTACCAAGGTTACTTTTAAGTAGCACCTGAGCTGAAACTTTAAGTCATACTTCAACTGATGCATGTTCGGCCAGTAGATATGCTTGTCGCCGAACGTGAAGTTTGCGTCGCCCGTGAGTTCTCGCGCCCAGTACTGGTTGTTGTATGGTGGCATGTGACCGCCCAGCTCGGCAGGAAGTACCTCCTTATGGATCTCCTCGTGAAGAGTGCCCAGGTTGATGCCATGGAAACGAATCTTGGATGTGAAATGGGAATTTGTTAATATGTTGTTTAAATAACATTGAAAAAAAAAGATCTTTTACATACTTGTTTTAAAAGTATTTCTAAGAAATGTTTACACAATATTAAATCACAACAAAACAAAACCGAATGCTTAATATGTCTTTTTTGCTTCAAACTAGTTTCTATTTAAAAAATACAACAACAAATAATTAATTATAATCTGCTGTTACTTAATACTTGCCATAAAACAGAACTGTTTNAATTACTTCAACATAGGAATAATTCGCAGAAAAAAAAAACAGTTTAAAGGATGATGCTTCTAGATTTTCACTTTTTCAATATTCAGACTCAACAATTAAGCCAAAAACCTTATTTTTTGTTTTCTCTTTCAGGAAGGGTTTCACCATCTTGAACACAGCCTCTATGTACCAGGGCTGGTTGACAAAATGCACAGCAGAGAATCGGGCCGGGAAGCAATCCTGGAAAAGAAATTTATAGTAAACAAAAGAGCCTCGTTCTGGGAAAACTGGGGTTGAAGCATGTGCGTAAAGAGTCGTCCCAGATAAGCATGTGAAGTCTGCACAGGCTAATCAGGGACGACACTTTCCGCTTTTATGGAATTCTTTGTTTAAAGGAGGTCTCTTCTAATGGAAATCTCAGTGTAGGCAAAAAGTGTCGTCTTAAATTAACCTGTGCAGTCTACACAGGCTAATCAGGTAAACACTTTATGCGCATGCATTAAGCCAAGTTTACCCAGAACAGGGCTCAATATAACATGCAGTCTCCATGAATGACTATTGGACCTGCGATAATTCCAGTTAAACTGTAAGAGGTTCAGGTTAAATTACCACAGAACAAGTGTGGTTAACACTTTCAGTGCGGGAACCGAATTGTGAAGGCCTCTGCAAACAGTTTGGATCCAGATGAGACGCCACAAAATGTGGCGTCTCATCAGGATCCAAACTGTTTGCTATTCTGATAGTATTCTTTGAAAAAAATCGAAGAAAACGCTTATTTTAAAAATTCAGCAGACAACATTTTAGCAGACGACAAATTTCCCAGCATGCAAAGGGTTAAGTAGGCAAAGGTACTTGGATGGCCACTAGATTTGCTAGTTGCAATAATATAACTCCCAGCTATATTGACCCTCCAGGAATGTTCTCATAAAAGCTCAAAGCATTCAAGAAGAACTACTAGATTGGCCACTGAAATGGCGTTTAGGTCAGTAAAAAAATGCAAAGATAAAAGTCATCTAATTCAATAATGGATGGAGACCTTTATTGTTAAACAGTGGTTAACATTCTGTATTAAAATTGTGTGCAAGCACTGGCATTTTGAGGGTTACCATGAAATAATTTGGCATACTAAACTATTGGTGTTTTTTTTTAAGTTTACCCAACCAAGCTAATAACAAGAGATGTGTTTGTCAGAAACACAATGCCCCCTACTGCGCCGCTTTGAAATTAAAAAAAAAAAAAATGACCTTTGACCTTGAAGGATTACCTTGACCTTTCACCACTCAAAATGTGCAGGTCCATGAGATACACATGCTTTTTTTATTTTATTTTTTTATTTTATTTTTGACTTTTGACCTTGAAGGATGACCTTGACCTTTCACCACTCAAAATGTGCAGCTTCATGAGATATACATGCATGCCAAATATCAAGTTGCTATTTTCAATATTGCAAAAGTTATGACCAACGTAAAAGTTTTCGGACGGACGCACAGACTGACAGACGGACAAACTGACAGTTCAACTGCTATATGCCACCCTACCGGGGGCATAAAAAAACTCAGTTCCTACACCATTTTATTGAGCATTCCACATATTTTTGTCAGATTACTTTGTTTCAATATGGAATATTTTGAAGATAAATAATAAGGGACTTATGTGACTAATTTATAATTATGTACTGGTAATTAAATGAAAACCCTTTAGGATCATTTTAACTTAAGGTGTTTACTTGTTAGCAATAAGCATCAACTTCCAATCAATGTTTAAAGATTTAACCAATATATTATGTTTTGCATCTTTTTGTTCTTTTGTTCAATATGCTTAAAGTCATACACATTACTAATGTGAACCTGTAAACTAAACAAAAGTTATTTGATGCTTTTTTAAGAACATTATTTGTAACAACAAAAAAACAAAGAATTTAAGAAACAAATTAGATAAAAGTTTTACCTGCAAACCCTCAATCATAAGTTTGAGTATTTTCGGGTTGAGCCAGGTAGACTGTCGAAATGTAAACTGACTCCAGTCAACTATTATCACAAACCCGTTGATCTGACATTCGTCACTGTCGATAAGTTTCTCTAAAGTCAGAAGAATCGATCGATATATCGTAGCCAGTCCATACTTAATCACGTCCCAGTTTGCCGAATAAAGCACAATTAGTCTCCGACCAAAGTGGTCCGGTTTTTCCAACACGGCGGGCATTCCGTCAAAAAGAGCCTCCTTAATGCCTTTCTCTGCAGCTGTGAAATCTTTGAATATAGTTGGATGGTTCTGTCGATATTCAAAGTATCGACCGAACAGCTTGAAGGCTTCGAATGTATCGAATTTTCGTGCCCGCAGAAATCGGAGGATGAAGGCATCATCTGTTCGTAGAAATTCTGAAAAGATGATTGATAATTTTAAAATCTGTTATTTTAAGCAACTTGTTCACAATTTAAAAAAAAAATAAATATTTGTCATAGTTTTAAAAAGAATGTATGCATTTCAAACAAGCAAAATAAGAATCCTGTCTGAGAAAATTTTTAAAATATATGTTTGTTTATTGATAATCATAAATCTAAATCGGAAATCTAATAAAGCATTTGTCACTCTTTTCAACGATATTTAGCAAAATTGGGTATTATCAAAATTATTATCGTTTGATTGGTAATTGTTGGCTTAGGTACTACTTAAAGTCATCCTGGGAACTCTCAAGTATACAAAAAAGTACCCGGGGTACGGAAAATAAACTAAAAAGAGCCCTGTAGTATGGCAACCAATTGAGAATTATTATCCTCATAAAATACATGAATACAGGGAAAGCATTTTACTGATATCAGGCCTGGTCTCAATCTGTTCCCGCACTGCTTCTATGGCCTCTGCTGTATGGCCGGGTCTCTCGTTCAGTTCTGACTCCGCCTTCGCTATCAACTCTTCAGACAGGCCCCACCCATACTCGGCCATGTTTCCCTGTGCAGTGCCCTACTTCCGGTGCAAGAAGCTTAAGAAATGAGTTCCCTACTTCCGGTGCCATAAGCTAAGGAATAATAAATGAGTCTGCTCTGAGGAAACAGGGCTTAATGCATGTGCGTAGTGTCATCACAGATTAGTCTGTGTAGTCCGCAGGAAAAGAAGAGACTTCCTTCAAATGAAAGTTATGAAAGCAGAAAGTGCAATCTCTGATTAGCCTGTTTGGACTGCACAGGCTTATCTCGGTAGACACTTTAGGTACATGCATAAAACCCAGTTTTCCCAGAGCGAGGCCCACATACATGAAAAGATATTGTTTTGTTAAGAAAGCATTTTAAAACATTCACTCGCAATCAAAAAATCTTTTTGCGTTACATTTTTATATTAATTAATTATGTAATTACAAATTACAAACAATTAAATGTCTTTCTGGGCCTGGTGATCTGCTATGTCTTTGACTGTCAACGAACACCAGGGCCGTCGATCTGCCGTTTTTGTAAAAAAAAATCCCCATAAAAGGGAAACGCCGCAAAAATTCCCCCTCATGAGGGACCCTGGCCCCTCCCCTGATGGCCAGAGACAGCCCTGAACACTCAGTATAACCTACTGTATCCATATAAAGAGCTCTTTTTCCTAATGTAGCATGGGCCTCATACAGGGACATTTGCCCAGCTCATATTAACTTTATGCGCACTCCCTGTTTAATAAAAGCCCAACTTGGTTACTTATACATATCTTTCAGATTCATACATGCTTTTCCCCCAAAGAGAAAGGCCCCCTTCGCCAAACATAATTTCTTTTAAATGATACAATTTAACCTAAATTTCATGTTTACCTGATACTTTTTCCTTTTCTCATTTTTGTCGATATTTTTCCAACAAAAATGGGAGTGATGCCATTGCTCCAAACCAAGAAAAAAAAGTTACAATGATTCATTAATGTTGACAACAATTTTAAGATCTGAATTAGTCACTGTGTTGTGCCTTGACGTTGTGGTTGACATTTTGAATGTTGTGTAATAAGTAGATCTATGTGGTCATAAACGTCTACATGAGTACATCATTTAAATAGATTATTACCTAGCATACCTGCATGGTGATAGCATCTCAATACGAACGTGCACTAGTCATTCAAGTTATTGAAACCGGTTTTCTATGAGGTAGCTAATGAATAACTTATGCAGGCATTCTGTTGTTTTCCGGTCGCTCTATTAATTTACAGACGAAAGCTGGGAAACAGCAACTTGGTCCGGAGGCTGGTTCTTAGCGAATATTACAATGTTTGTATTTTTTAACACAGAAGATGGCTGCGCCCATGAATTAATTTGTTTTTTTTTGCTTCTCTGCGCAAGAGTTCGTCACGACAACACGTATTAGCAATTTAAATATTGTAATGAAAGAAATAAAATTGCCATAAGCTAATGATTACATCATTTGAATGCAAAAAAATATGAAAAATTAGGAATGCAAGGTATTTTCGCGACTTCTGATTTGTCAACATGACTCCACGTTTACGAAAAGGACGAGTAAAACTTTAGAAAATCGCCTAGCATTTATGTTCTGACGATTGGAGCAGGCCCCGTATGCAAAATAAAGAAAACCAAATACATTAAAAGTATATTTATTTCTGAGTATGTTTATATTTCTTAAGTATACAACATAATCTTCTTTTCAACATTTTTTCTGGAACTTAGTGAATAAATACTGCTTGATTTATTGTATTTTATTGGTCAATAAACAAGTATTTGGAGTGCTGATATATATACATTCAAAAATGAAGACGTAAGCCAAAAGTTGTTTATTAGCAACGCATCCCCACTACAAAAAGTTGTTCACTGACCAATAAAGAATGATGTTATTTTAATTCTAACATGAATTGATAACCATTTGTGCGATTGAAATAAGAACTATTTTTAAAAATTCTGTGCTAAGATTCATGATTATTTGTCAATGAGTAGTTTCTATTTTCAGATGTCATCTTTATCTACAATTCACCCAACAAAGAAGAAGAAAAATGTTCGCCAGGAGATACAGTCTCCATTCCCAGTACCAATTCAGAGTTTGACTCAGGTTCCTTCAAATCCTGACCATTGGTATCAGTTCACTGGGGAACTTAAAGAGCACCATGTTGTCGTTCAATATTCAGGAGATATTCACTACTTACACAATATGGTACAACCATAATGCTGTTCTATTTGGACTTTGTGGTTTGAGTTTTATGCCCCCATTTTAAAAAGGGGTATATTGTTTTTGGCCTGTCTCTCTGTCATTGTGTCTGTCTGTCTATCACTGTATGTGTGTGTCTGTCCCAAAATTTTAACCTTGCTCATAAAATGAAAACTCTTGGGTCT
>VMBQ01003712.1:29055-73114 GCA_007657795.1 Dreissena rostriformis
TTTTTGCGAAACTGCTCAAATATGTTCATCTACGTATTGTTATCATAAAACAAAAATAAAAAAGGGGGTCACCGCACTTTGAACAGAGATTTTTTTGTTTAACTATCCCTACCGTCTATGTCGAATTTCCTACAATACAGCAATTAGGCGAAACCCAAGTACCGGTACATAGACTGTTAGAGATATGCATAAACATTATATATTGTTTACAATCTTAATTGGGATCACAACGGCTTACTAAAAAACACAACACTAATACAATATTTAATCACAAACATAAGACCATACAGTATCAAACTCGACCTTAATCATCAATAACAGGGACTTGTTGACAGATTTCGGCATGTTTTGAAGTTTGTGATTAAATGCTTTAAATTGATTAATGTAAACAACAGGACTAAAGAGCTCCAGGAAAAAAACAAGAATGAAATAAAAGAAAGAAAAAAAGAATTAAAAAAAATTAACCGCACCTGGGACCGAACCACTGAGAACCTATTTTGAACCTACTCGGTCATTAATTTGTGATGATTCTGATAACAAAACTATTGGGTTGTGATAATAGCATCGGTGTTGCTATAAATATATCCTCGGTTAAATAAACTGCCGCAAGACTCCTTTATGGAATGTTTTCAATTGGTTTATGATATATGAGCATATAAGAACAAACTGATGTCCAAACTATTAACGTATGCACGTTAACGTATGACCATGAATCAGCGTTACTAAATTTTACCATTTTATCTGGACATTTTAGCATATATTCATGAGCATCCACAGTAACATCCACTGGAAGTATGGAGCAGACACAAACACGGAAGCTTAAACCTTTGGCCTTAAATAAAGTACTTGATCTTGAACCGGCATGATTGATTCATGCATTCTGTAAAGTGGCTCAATTCCTTCGATATGTATGAAAAGTTTCATGAAAAGTCATCAAAGATATAGCAACTAAATAGCTAAAACGACCCTAGTGAAACTTTCGAATTTGACTTAAGGCCTTGGCCTTGACCTAACATATTCTTACGATATTTTATGCAGATTTTCTGAATTCCATTATTATTTCAGGCGAGTTTCATGCACATATTGTAAAGGGTATAAGAGATATACAACAGACACGATTTCTTAAGGGATAGGCTGAAAAATGTTCGAACGTTGTACACACTGTTTTAAACTCCCATTTCTTTTGGCGGATGATTATCAATGGAATTAGTGTGTGAAGCGAACTTCATCATTTCTCGAGCAATTGAGTTTTAACTTGAAACACGTCTTCACCTTGAAGTGTAGATGTGCAAAACACACGAGCAGTTATCACTTAATTTCTAAGTAATGTTCCCTTTAATGGCTGATATTCCTATTTGGTTAAAACACCTGTATTTGCATGCTTTAAGAGCCTGACATAACTACTGAAATCTGTCCAACGACCGAAACGATAACTTCAAAATGTAACATGATCCTTAGAGAAAATTCTGCTCAACTGCCAGCGATAAATATGCAATGACCAAATATTTGGTAATCCATGTGGTCAATTAACTGATAATGATAGCTCTAGACAAATAGTTCAAAACAGTTATTAATACGTATGAGCCTTAGATTGTGTTGTTCCCTAGATTTTCGAAAGACACCCATATACTCCATTTTAGAAGTAATGAAATAAAAGGATCTTTGATTGCCTTTAGCGCACACCAAAACAAACACACCAAGTGTTGAAGACTTGACCGGATAGAAGGTCCGAACTACTAGGAGAGCCAAAGGATAAACTACAATTAACAAGAAATATGTCTATAAGTCTCGGATGTCTCAACATTCCTTGTTTATCGCAAAACAAAAGCTATTTATGACCAAATCTGATTTCTGAAATGTATGTATGACGTTGCCCTTTCAGGTTATGAAACAGCTGATACACGCGACTCTCAGTCACCTTATGGTAGTAATTTTGGGTAAGCTGTCTTCAACGTGAGTAATGAAGGTTACAGCATGATTGAGCCGTTATATAGCAACACTGACGTTTGACATTTAAGTGTAACCATTATCTCTTATATAGGGTGACCGGTTGTACGCATGTAATGCCATATCTTCAATGTTGTCATCCGTGGTAAGTTTTCTTAAAATATCATTATTAAAGACAAAGCTATATTCCCAATAATTTAATGTTAGGGCCAATTATATATTTGAAATTAAACGTTGACCTGGCATGTATGGAGACGAGTGTAACACGCAACACATTGTCGTATGATGAACTGCATTAGTACCGAATTATTTTTAAATCCACAAGTATACGGAAAAGTTATGACTTGGACATACATTTTTTAGCTGTTGAATGTCGAAACTGATCGTTGATCCCACATGTTAAGATTTACCTTTGAGGAAAGTCTTAAGTTGTAACATGCAACATGACGTCGCCTAATGGTTGTCCTCTGTGATAAGTTAACTTAACATGCGTGATGAATGACAAAGGGACAATCCAAACAGGCATTTGTAATGGCATATGTTATATGTGAACAATTAAGTGTGAACTTCACGTTTGAAAAGGGATACAGGTTGAAAACGGTACGTGTTGTATTATGATGAATTATATTTGTGACAATCAATACATGGCTTAGTAATATCGTAGACAAGGATTTTTCAATGTTGTATGGCCAAATTTTGTTTTCACCTCTACATGTGACCTTAACCTTTGAGTTTGGGAAACTTAATAACGGGAGGACATGTCGTCTTATGATGGTTTACAGTTCTGCTTTGTTATACCTCAATACCTCAATATACGACAAAGCTATGGCCGAGACGGGAATTTACTTTCACATTGATTCATGGCCACATTTGACATTAAAGCACTAAGTATGACCTTCACCTGTGTTGAAGGGAGACGGGAACTACACGCGACACATCGTCTTAAGATTGTGGACATGTGTGCAAAGACATTTCAAAATCAATCGATATATGCAAAGCTATGGCTGATACAGGAACTTTAGCGAACAGACGACGAGCGACTGCTATATTAATCGAACCACGAATTACAATAATACACAAATGATACACACGAGCAACATGAACTATAATGAATATAATTGCAGTCAAAGGAAACTAAGTGTGGTAATTTTAAAGTCACTAGTAAAACGGGTTGCATCACATGTTACATAAGCTCCATTTATCACCATTGTTGTAAGAGGTTTTTATACAACGTGTTTCAGATGCGAACTCGGGCTGGATACTGTCAACATAAACATACTGACCACGTTTCATCTAGATTGAGGCACAATTGTGACCTTTTGAGTGGTAACAAGGATTTTTTTAGATTTGATCTTGTGGCCTAGTTTTGGACACAGGTGACAGTCGAACTAAATATTGTTTAGATCACATTCTTACCAAGTTTGATCAAAAGGTTTAATGGAAAATATTACCTCTACAGTGATAACGAGCTAGAAGTTGCCGACGCATACCACACACTGTACGCCGCACACCACTCACTGTACGCAGCGCAACATGAAGCACACCACACACTGTACGCCGCACAACATGAAGCACACCACACACTGTACGCCGCACACCACACACTGTTCGCCGCACAACGCCAGACGCCGGGCATTGGGTGATCATAATACCTCACCTTGAGTACTTCTCGCTCAGGTAAACACAACCAAATCTGGGAAATAGTGGTCAAAATGTGAGGTCATATTAGAATGTGAATACACACATTAAATGACAAACAATAAAAAGTAAACAATATACCCCTTAAACATGCACCAGACTTAGTATTTACAACATGAATATTAATAAACTGTTTCATGGATCATAAAGTTGCAGTATAAATGACATTAAAACAAAGTGCAACAACATGCATTCCATAGACTCAGAAATAAACGTGTTGTAACAATAAAATAATAATTCAATCCAAAGACAAATAATATCAAAGGGATGGACAAAAAGCTATTGGTCTATATAATTATCGCTAAAATATGTGTGTTTTATGATTAAATTTCAAATAAAAAAATACAAAAACAGTGTTGGACTTTTCGTCCACTTTATAGTTTTATGTAAATTGTGCATTCCATCTAATGTATAATGACCGCAACGACATATTTAAAGTTTAATATACGTAGTAGTGAAACGTATATATAAAGATGAAAAATTAAAACAAACACGTAACCATGCCAAAAAAAAACATATGTTAAACGTTCAACCAAATACTCCATTTGAATATAAGACCATTTGAAAACAACGGGTGTATATAAGTTATTAACACGCACAATAAAATTACAATTATCCCAACGCAATCGATTCAGTTGAAACCATTTTTCTTTTTTAGTAGCAATCGCCTTGGCATAACTGGGCTGAAATACAATCCCACTCAAGGGTTGCATTTTAGCTTCCAACATTCACAACTATTACTTAATACATCAATCCGAACTGAATTCATCGATCGGAAACTATTTCCTATTTAAACTATCACTGACCTTGACCCCAGTGGTCCTTAACGCATTCCAAGGCGTTTACTAACGGATTTGACTTTCACTATCCCTAACATATACTTTACAAAAGGTGCCCTAAATGTCAATTCTTCTTTAAATGTAAATACATGCAATACAGCTAACAATTACACGTAAAGAGCTTAATAACTTAGACATGTATTATTCTGAAGATATGTGTACTTAAAAGCCTGTCTTAATTTAACCGTTTGAAATTAAAGTAAATAAAAAACTTCATGTAACTGAATTGTGCACTCTTGAAAAGATCTTTATATTCAATGTTGTTCAAAAGGTGTTGTTATGAATAAAAGACAGTTTTACACAGTCACGTTAGATCATTTATTCATCAATAATTATTATTTTCACTAAGTTAAGTAAGTTTGTATGTGTGATTTTTTTCTGATGTCTCTTAAATGATGTGTGTTGCTTATTAGCACTATTTGCTTGAAGATTCATTAACATATATGTAGTAGTAAAACGGATATGTACCCACCCACCTCATTTTTGATTGCACACTTTAAACTGAATTTCAACTTGAACGCAAAGCTTATCCTTACTTTTTGACTGAATTGTGTGAGAACAAAACGGACATTATCCTGCTTATCGCTGGTCAGATGTATAGACCTTGTTCAGTTTAATTATCACAAAATCACAACATTAATTGCAACAGTTAATGCAAAACATCTCATTTGATCCATAGTTACACCGTCTCTGACGTTCATAAGTCTACGCAGTTAAAGTGTCAATAGTAGAAGTACTACAAGTAATAATATAAGTCGCAATCCATATTAATACAGGTTCATGTTGTGGCTATACATGTTTTATTCCGAGAAAAGAAGTCTACGCAGCCGATGCCCACAGTATTAACGGGGAAGGCTGAATCTGCAGCCAGGTTTCAATAAACATTTTCCGGGTTTAACATCACTACGCTCGACACATAGTTATTATAACTCTTGTAATAGAGGAGTTCTTGCGGGGTTTGACATCACTACGCTCGTCACATAGCTAGCATACTGTCTTGTAATAAAGGAGTTCATGCGGGGTTTGACATCACTACGCCCTTCACATAGCTATGATACTGTCTTGTAATAAGGGAGTTTGACATCACTGCGCTCGTCACATAGCTATGATACTGTCTTGTAATAAGGGTGTTTGACATCACTACGTTCGTCACATAGCTATTATACTGTCTTGTAATAAAGGAGTTTGTGCGGGGTTTGACATCACTACGCCCTTCACATAGCTATTATACTGTTTTGTAATAAGGGAGTTCGTGCGGGGTTTGACATCACTACGCCCATCACATGGCTATTATACTGTCTTGTAATAAAGGAGTTCGTGCGGGGTTTGACATCAATACGCCCTTCACATAGCTTTGACACTGTCTTGTAATAAGGGAGTTTGACATCACTGCGCTCATCACATAGCTATTAAAGTGTTTTGTAATAAAGGGTTTGACATCACTACGCTCGTCACATAGCTATTAAACTGTATTGTAATAAAGGGTTTGCCATCACTACGCTCGTCACATAGCTATTAAACTGTCTTGTAATAAAGGGTTTGGCATCAATACGCCCTTCACATAGCTATGATACCGTCTTGTAATAAGGGAGTTTGACATCACTGCGCTCGTCACATAGCTATTCTTCTGTTTGTAATAAAGGGGTTCGTTCGGATGCCACTCCTATGCGCTAGAATAACGCCATACGTAGTTGAGTTTTCACTTGTGTGGTATTATGTCTTGCTGCCAGAATACCGTTCATGATGGTTATCATTCATCGCTTTCACTAGCTTCATAATTTCCCCTTCTGAATAAAATCACAGTTATGCAGTTAGAGAAGCACACCTGGAAATTATATTTTTACTTACAATGATTTCACTATATGATCTTGAGTTTAACAGATATTAAGAGACTTCATAATGTTACCGTTGTCTTTTCAATTTATTTGATAATGGGCATACTCCAATTATTTAAAAATAGTGAGGTTTGAATTTTCAAATTAACATTATTTATAATAATCCTATTCAAATTCAGCTAAATAAACGTCTTACAAGATAACGCAATATATTGGTTTCAAAGATGATAAGAAAAACCAAAATAATCGTAACAGTGACACCACCATTATGGTAAGGGATCAAAATGACATCTTCAAGTATGTATTCAATTACGTTTAGTCTATTCTCCGTTATCTTATTTCTGAAATAAATAACTAGTTTTTCAAAATACTAACCTGTTATTGGTTTATTGGTTTCATTATCCGAGTCTCCTAAAAATAATGAATGAGATGTACCTTCATGTTTACGAGTGAAAAACGTTATTTGTCAAGTAAATGTTCAATCTATAGCTGCACTATCATGTTTAGAGATCATTAAACAATAGCAGCATTAGCATTAGCAAAAGTGTAAATAGAAGTAGAGCAAGTAGTAATAGTAGTCGCTATCCATATTAATACAGGTTCTACTGTGACTATATATGTTTTATTCCGAGAAAAGGGTTGGTTTTATAGAGTTTCATACTGCTAAAATTATTATACAGCGGACAATCATGAGTAATAAAACTTGTAACAGTTTTATGATGTACAGCAGTGTTTGTGGTGCAGTAAGTATTATTCAAAGGCACTAGTACTGGGTTTGTTTCTACTCTATTAGCATGAGTCATAACTGTGAAGACAGTGGAGTAAATTTTGTATATGAGGTATGCAGTAGTGAAAGCATTTGTTTTGTTAAAGAAATATATACAGTTGGTGATGTTATTGTGAGAGTTTAAGCCAGAAGTATAAATTGTTGCGATGGCATTGATGTTTCTATTCGTAAAAGCAGTGATGATGGTGGTCGTGTTAATATAACTCAGGTGTTTCTACAAGGACGAATTAAGACGAATAGCACTATGCAAGTTTTGCTAGTTCTTGTGTTGGTTACAGTTTTAAATCCATAAAACAAAAATAAAAAATGTCCTTTTAATATTATTTAATGGTAATATTCCTCTTATTACGTAACACAATACATTAACAGAAGAGGGGATTTTAAATACGAGCAACGCTAAACCCCATAAATAAACCTTAGCACGAGGAAACAGTTGTGTTGTTATATATCGTTACGGCTCTTTGATATCCGTAATACAGTTCGGGCACTTACATTATTTTGTTTCGTGTCCGAAAATTTGGATACACAAAATATTTAAAATAAAATACAGGTGTCCGAACAATTTAGATACACTCTAAAAGTAGTTTAATGACGATCGAATACTGGTATGCAATGTGTAAAGCGTCAACTGTTTCAACGAATAATTACTACAAGTACTACAATTCCTTGCAGCTGGGTTAAACAATTGTGTATGAACTGTTTACATATTTATTTACCAAATTACGCGAATGTGATGGCCCATTGCCTTAAGAATTCGACTGCCAGGTTTAATTACCTTAATCCGGTAGTGGTGGTTTTCGTTCTTTATTTCTGTATCCCATTGGCATGCGATCCGCCATGAATCGATACACGAACATGATTTGTGTTTTTGTTTGAGAGTTAAGGCTTTGATATATTTTGATGCCTGTCCATACGTTTCATTTGAAAAATGTGCTTTCGTTTGCGACCTGTTTAAAATATTACTATATATGTATCTGTTTAACACGATCTGATCTCGATTTCAGATTCAGATTCGATTACATATTTTTCTTTGGGAAAGTGTTGAATGAGTCAACGATTGATCTGTTAACTTTGTTTATATTTCATCGACTCGATCATCAAGATCAGGTTTCCCGATTTAGTGCGTTCTTGTACGTGGTGGAACGTTATTATACGTTTACGAAGATGGGGTTAACACATTTTATTAAAACGGATTGTAATATAAATGTTAATTTCGGAGTCTTCTGTAAAAAAACACACACTAGTTTTTTTTAACGTTTGGCAATCTTATAAATCAATTATAACATTTAAATACGCGTTTGAGCAAGTTGTCCTGTGATAAAGATCACTTTTTGGAGTGGAACTGAATTGTTGTCATTGGAAATATTAATATAAAATATTAATATACAAATTTAAGCACATACAGCACTAACATACAGCCGATAAAAAAACTATTGTTTTTAATACTAACACTTATGTCTTTTTTCCTTTGATGCAATAAGAAAGGCGTTTGTTTAGTCTAGTCATTCCAGCATTACACATTCTTAACTGTTTTTATTTTACGGACATTGGCTATACCATTCTTACAAAATAATAGGTGAATGTGTTTTATTAACAACTGTCGGACTATTCTACAATTGGAATATTCTTTGATAAAATAACCTGTATTCTCAACCTTCGGGCCTCTATACGCACTTTGTTAACAATAAAAAGAAACAACAGACCGTAATTGACACGGGTTTCGAGGACACTATAATTTACAAGTGCTTCTAATTTACTCCGAATACTGGGCAGCTTTTGGAAAAACATTTTCAAAGAGCGAAACAATGGTTGACCTTATACGTATATGATTTATGTCGTTATTTTATTAGTCCCATATGTAACAATGTCATAAGTATATTAATTATCATTACGCGCAATTTGCCTAAGCATATTGTATGAGTTATTTTGTTGACGTTAATATCGCACATGATGATAAAGGGTAACGAACATTCCGTCGTAATTTTACTCAACGTATTATTGGATATGCGATTCTATCTATACATGGTTTGGTATTTGTAGTGTGTTAATAGTATTACATAATTACCCGCTACTAATTGGTTGACATTTAAATATATACTGCGGCATTTATTTTCGTTTGATTATCCAATTACTTCAATCAGTTTGATTAGTTGTTCTTTTATTTAAGACTTAACCTCATGCTACATTACAACATTGTACATCTATATAACACATATATTTGTATTTTGAAGACAAAAATGTTTCGCCCAATTTGTAAGGTTTCCCACTTGAAGTGTCAAACCACATTATTGGCCTCCTTTGGCAATTATCGTCCTTCAACGAAATGTATTATTGTCATCAATTTAAATAGTTTGTTATTGTTTCATTATTGAGACATATTATGCAAAATGTCTCATCATATCATGTGTGTAAATCTATCAAAATGTATTCAGCTGTCTCAATACTTCATTTCATGTGTAAACCTTATTGAAAATAGAAGCTTAGCTATCAGAATAACTCAGGTCATATGCGCTTATCCATAAATCTAGTTTTTCTTTTTGAAATAATGCATGCGCATATATGCATTAAATCAGGTTGAAATATCGCAATAACTCATCCATATGTAGGTAACTACTGCTACAACAATTACACAAATGTTCATTTCTAAGTTTTCCGATTCTTGTTATTTAAATATAAGCCTCATAAGACTTAAACGTATGTATATACATTCTTTACATTATATACTATATTACCCCCGGACTTATTACTATATAGCATTGTTCAACCAACACTTCGTGTACGTGAATTGCTATATGTTGTAAATAAGTATTAGCTGCTGAGTGTTTAATTTTGGACCAACACACAATTGAAATATGCTAATTATTGCAAACGTAAATTAATTATATGTTTACATTATCACTGTAAGTAAGCGAAGTATGACTTCCATCTCCAGATACATGACGGCACTGGATGTTGTAGATACTCTAGTATTGGCGCTATCAGTCCTGGACTTCTGGCTGGAGAATGTGCTGGATATTATCATTTATGGTATGATGTAATTGTACGTTATTGCAGCGTCGATTTTCCTGGAATGTAATTATAAACTAAGCATTAACACGGGTGAGGGATAGATTTGTTTAAATGCACCATGTGTCTGAAGCAGACACGTACTCTATGTAAACAATACAAACATAATGTGCTACGTACAAGTTATATTTATATATTGATAGAGTCTAGTTGGACGTTTGAATTGCAGAACCCTCAAACTTTGTTCTGTGAAAATACCCAATACCCCCGTTAAACAAGACATCTTCGAGATAATCTTTCGACATATTGCGAATGAAATATTTTTAAACGTCAATTAAAATGCATTACCTAATTTTGGTATAGTATCGTTGTAACGTCATTGTGCAATTAATCACTTCGGAAGTTTCGTTTTGTAAACAAGTGTTTGAAGTCCCAAATTAATGAGATAGTGAGATAATATCATGGAACAGGATGAAACTGCAAAGTACCTCTACTAGCTGTCTGGCAAGTATGCAAGTAACAGTAAAAAAATATATTTAGTTTTGCGATACTTAGTTTGGTAAACATAGTTGATAGCACTATAATTGATAGTTTTTATTGTTGTATCAAAAGTAACAACAACAGGCCTTCCATACAAGCAACAAGAGGAAACTCAATTTTGCCCTCAATCGCTCGCCTGTTTAATGTTGTTTAACTATCTTGTTTTATTTTGCGAATAAAGTCTATAATAGCCATCTTCCCCGGGGTATGACCCCAGGGAAACTGTAAAAGCAACATATGTAGAGAACCGACATACGATGTAACATAACAAATACAACTCATCTGGTCATTTAAGTTTCATAAAAGAACTATGTTAAATCATGTTACTAAAAAATGTGTGCATAAACCATATGAATCCAGGTTCGTTACTTGTGTTGACCACATGGGCATCATTTGAACACAATAAGAAGCAAGCCAATATACAACTGTACATACCCACTATTACACCTCTTTGCTTTGTCATTTCAAAGGATGTTTTAATATATACTGCTATGCGTTACGGGTCACTAATTTGAGTTTTAAAATTGGGGTCCCTTCAAATCACATGCTTGTTGTTTAACCTATAGTCTCTATATTTATTGCAGTTGAATTACCTGCCATGTTGCTATGTTTTGTCGCCTTATTCAGTTGGTGAATAGGTTTTCATGATAAATTTGTCCGTGTATGTTACTTATATCTTCTAGTACATGGTATTATGTATAAGGGCGGTATTCATGTATTAGTGCATGCATGTTTGCAATTAGTTGTATTCGCTTTATTTGCTGGGTTTTGTATTTACTTATATTTTTTCTATATGCATACGTGTGTGCCAAGTGGAGAGCAAACTTGTCATTAGCGAATGTATTTCAAATGCCTAACACAAGCACTTAATTCACCGTACCTTCACGATACTCAGGGTTTGCGAAAGACAGACATAACGAGGCCTTTCCATAAAGCAAAATAAACCAAGTATTTGAAAATGTGATGTATTTGTTGTTGTATGCTAGTTCATTCCTTAAGGTTTACTTAATTATATGCTAATACACGAAGTGACGTATTAAACTCAAGCATATACTAATATATTGACTTTTTTATATGCTCGTCGAGTGTTTAAAAAGGCAAAACATGTTTGTTTTAATTAGGATAACTTATTAACTATTCATGTATTGATATGTTGGACTAAGTATTGACTACCTTATAGGTTGTTATTCGTTATGTTACTATTTACATACAGGTTGTAGACTTCATCTTCCACTTAATTTTCGACTTGAGCATCTAAATGATTTTTGAACTAAGACAGCATTGTCATCATTATATAATTGGTCCTCATATTGAAGTTGTTGTTACAGCGAGGACAAATATTTTCCCAAAAGAAAATTACTTTAGAAATGGTAACATTGTTGCATAGTCAGTTGTGCACTTTAGGGCATTATTTAATTATACCTCCTTGTATAAAACAATTGTGAATACATGATAAACGATACTGTACACTTTGTGTATATTGGCTTCATAGAAGGTTTGTTTACTTTTTGTATGAAGCGGACTATAACAAGAAATATTGATATATGGAACATTATATATATTACATTCAATGCAATAGTGTGCAGACGGCGTCTATAGATTTGTATATACCAGCATTTTTCACATCAGGACCTTATGTTATAAAACAGATATGTTATCTGGTCCGACAAGACACATACCTGATTATCTTGTTACTCTTGAATTGTATTGAGAGCGGGCCACATTAATATTAATTAATACGCTCTTTAAAGACATCTCTTGTTTAAATATGATATCATTCAATGGATGAAGTTATTAGTTCCACGTGTAATTACATAATTGTTGTGGAAGTTGTTGATTTTAATAAATTAAACAATTTTCGATAATCTTCGTTGAAGTTTACGTGAATTTCAATTACATCAAGTGTATTATACGTGGGTGGGAGTATGTTGCTGCCAATCTGATACAGTCCTTACTTGTGCAAACTATTTTAACCCCACGGGAAAAGCTCAGTACATGTTGATAGTACTTTGCCGTCAAGCGACATATTGATAATACTACCATGTTCACAGACCACTAACACTGTGTTGTCCAGTCCTGTGCAAACATGGACTTTTCCTAGTCGAGTTCGACATCAGTGGACACTCCTGTAGCATTGTCGTATATGTATACTCTTTTGTTTTTGCTGTCGTCAACTATCAACGTATCACTACACTGGAGATATTCACAGCTGTACAAAGTGGAAAGGACCTGTGCCGTTTTTTATGAAATTGTACCATATTCAATAATGATTCCTTGCCATCCAAAATGCTTATTCTTGCACCTACAAAATGCTTGATGACGATAAGTGTAATACTGTGTCCTATGCAAAAGCCACTCTATTGCTGTGTTGTTCCTAACGACCTATGACATGTTAATATGTTACTTTACTCACGGAGAGGATGACAATATGTTGACATCTTGTCAGAACAGCAACTTCTGTATCAGACGCGCAGACAACTGCGATAGGATTTTATGGTAAACAAAATTGCTTCATTTGCTTTTGCAACTGGTCGGCCATTACTACACATTGCTTATCTGCATACGCAATTATCAGTCTCTTGTCCGGAAGAAAATCCATCCCCGAAACTGTTAAAGCAAGCATCTACAGCTCTTTCACACTCAAAACAGTAGTAGGCATTACAGTTGGAGAGTGCGAAGCTGAAAAGGGCAAACCGCGTGAAAAATATCTAAGCAACACCATTGTAAACAATACAATCATTTTAATGATAGAAAAGTTTCAAAATTACTGCTCCGTAAAACAATATGAAGATTGCGGATTCGCAAATCGAAAGGAATCCCATTGTATATAAACACAGATATCGCCTGTTCAGCGCAAAACTGTTCTAACTCACTTTTTTAAAAAACAAAAATGACATTTTTGCATTTTTGTCACTTGTTTAAATAGATACACATAATATACAAACAAATCAACATATTTCTAAAAATAAGGGTAAAAATAAAAATAATAATAATAATAATAAAAATAATAATGATGATGATGATGATGATGATGATTATGATGATGATGATGATGATGATGATGATGATGATGATGATGATAATAATAATAATAATAATAATAATAATAATAATAATAATAATAATAATAATAATAATAATAATAATAATACATCTTATAATAATCATAACAAATTGTTAACTCCTAAGTGTATACAGTAGCAAGCCATGTAAGGCAATTTTAAGTATAATTTAGTATCCAGTAAAGTATAATTAGCAAAATGTTCTCTATAAATACATTTTCTTGTGGTGCTGTTTGCGTATAAATACTGAAAATAAATCATTTTTTTGTCCTTACCTACATCAATTATATATATTTAATTAATTCAATTTATTTAATATTATATACAGGCATTCACTTTTGGAAACAATGTTGCAAGCTTCAAGGCATCAAAGGGACAGCGTGTTCAAAATGTATGGCAAATTCATTATCGGCCATTTTTACCAGCTACAGACAGCCACCAACATTCTGGGACAAACACGTGATGAATAACATTCTTTTTGATAGGGATAACATGTACACTGAAATTATTTCCAAAACAAAAAATAATTACATTAATGTGGACGAAATACCTTCTTCAATTGGGTCCTATTCCATTGCCAAATATACTCCTATCAGTGGCACTATACATAGAAAAACAACTGAAAAGCCATTTTACTACCTATCTGATGTTTTTACACCATGCTTGAGTGATAAATTCTTCATTTTTACCATGTGGTTTGAGCCACCAGCATTCACTTGTGCTATAATTATTCAAACAACAATTTTACTTTTTCGACCATCATTCACGATCGGAAACAGGGATGTGTACGCCCGATGGGTTTTCCACAATGACTGTCCATAAATCTGTCGACAGTCTGTGTAGGTTTATTCAACATATTGCAGCGTCAATTTTTCATGGATCTTGCCAGGACTCTCCATTTGAGGCTATGCAGTTAATTGTTGCGGAGGCCACGGAGGACACTCAGAAGCTAAACTTGACGCATGAGGACACTACTGATGCAGAATCAGAGTTCTCCGGATTCAGTTCACAAAGTGAAGGGGATCTTGTTTGAAGACTTTTTTAGCGCAAGAATCATGGAACGATAGTGATGGTTACTTTTCTGTTTCAGACAGCAGTAGCGTTACCATGGACAGTGTCACTATTGAAAGACATTGATGATACAACTGATTTAACTATGATATTGATTGTAACACCATTACTTTACATTTATCAGTAGAGCACAATGGTTAAGTATCCTCACAAAATGGCAGTATCTCTTTTGATGAAGAGGTATTGAATACAGACATGGAGAAACTTTGCATGAGTATTTACATTGAACAAGAACCAGATATTCATGAGACGACGGACATAGGTTATGATTTATCTGCAGGGTCTGACCCAAATGTAGTTACAAATTATGCTAGGCCAGACTCAGATCTATTTGGCAAGAGTTTGGGGTCTGACTCGTACGTTTTTAGACAGAGTACTGGGTCTGATTTACATGAAGACAGAGAATGTTTGGGGTCTGACCAACATGATCCAAGAGCGGTTGTTGGATCTAATCTGCAAGAGGATATTGATGGTGTGGGGTCTGATCTACATGAGATAAAGGGTTTGGGGTCTAATTTACATACGATAGAGGGTGTGGAGTATGATCTACATGATATAGATGGTGTCGGGTCTGATCTACATGAGATTCGGTGTGTTGGGTCTGATCTACATGAGATAGAGGGTGTGGGGTCTGATCTTCATAAGATAAATGGTGTGGGGTCGGATCTACACGAGATAGAGGGTGTAAGGTCTGATCTACATGAGATAGATGGTGTGGGGTCTGATCTAAATGAGATAGAGGGTGTGACATCTGATCTACATAAGAAAGAGGATGTGGGGTCTGATCTTCATGAGATAGAGGGTGTTGGGTTTAATCTACATGAGATAGAGGGTGTGGGGTCTGATTAACATGAGATAGAGGGTTTAGGGTCTAATCTACATGAGATAGAGGGTATGGGGTCTGATCTACATGAGATAGAGTGTGTGGGATCTGATTTGCATGAGAATTTAGAGGTTGTGGGGTCTGATTCAATGATAGGACGGAATGACAGTTTCAGTTTAAACTAAAAGTGATTTAGATGATGAAGATATACCTCTCATTCACCTCTCTAAAAATACCATAACAACCAAGTGGACATTACCGCAAAACAAGCAGGCAAACAGCATGTAAATAGCTCATCTGATTTAAATAATACAGTTACTAGTGGAAGAGGGAGAAAAAGGGTAAGAAACATAGAAGAGTGGAAAACAAATGTAATGCAAAGACGTGGTAACGAGGGAAATGGTTACGAATCCAGAAAAGGTAAGTTGAAATCCTAACGATGTGTCAAGAAAGGTTGTGGTATGGTTTGTAGATACAAGTGCCACAATAACTTCACAGAAAATGAACGCCATAAATTGTTTGATGGATACTGGCAAGTGGGAGATGTTAATAAGCAAAGACATTTTATTATCAAATTTGCTTTTCTAAAACCAGTAAATACAAAGCGTTCCAACATAAATTCAGTAAAACGCACATCAATGGTTCTATGGACACTTCCAAAAATAATGCCAGACGGAACAACAGTTCCGGTAAGAATTTGCAAGACATTCTTTCTTAATACCCTAGATGTCTCTTCAAGAATTGTATCTACTGCTCATGCAAAACAAACATATATAGGAATGTGTGCAGATGACTGCAGAGGTAAGCACCATGTAAGACCCAATAAGACGTCTAAATGGCAGGAGCAAATGGTTAAACGACATATTGAGTCTTTTCCAAGAATGGAAAGTCATTATCGTAGAAAGTATTCAAAAAAAAAATACATAGCATCTGACCTAAACGTTGTGAAAATGCATCATTTGTATTTAAATTTCTGTGAAGAAAATGACCACAGTCCTGTTTCAATTTTCATATATAGGCAAATATTTGATGAACAATACAATCTGTCATTTTACAAACCATTACCAGTGTGTCCTTAAAAAATGCAAATGAGCATGACAAAAGTAAAATGGTCAGTAATTACAAACGGCATTTACAAAACAAAGATTAAGTAAAAGCTGAAAAAAGTAAAGACAAAGAAATGCCAACAATGACATTGAGCAAATTTTCCAAACAGCACATAGTTTTGAGTCTTGTATTTTCTATAAAAGAAGATTGAATTCATATAATTTTACATTGTATGATATGGGAAACTCAAATGGTTATTGTTATGTTTGGAATGAGAATATTGCAAAGCGTGGTGGTTGTGAAATAGCTTCATGTGTTTAGTTGTTCATAGAGCAGAAAAGTAGTGAAGGCGTAAACGATTGTGTAACAGTGATAATTGCCTTGGGCAGAATAAGAACAAATTTTACCTGTCCATGTTATGGTTTTGTTAACATAAATATAACCTAAACAGCATAACTCACAATTACTTGGAACAGGGCCACACTTGTTCTGAAAATGATTTAATTCATGCTGACAGTGAACACGCAAGCAGAAACATCTCTATTTACACAACGCCGAAGTGGGCAGCAACCATTAGAACAGCAAGGCGTAAAAAACCATACTTTGTAAGGGAAATTCTTTGTTTGACTTCCAGGATTTCAAATTACTTTCAAGTTTACTTAAGAATTCTGACAAAAATACAGACGGTGATAAAGTTTACTGGACTCGAATCAGGTCAATCCATATCTCTGAAAATCTGAATAATTTATTTGAATATAAATCAGATTTCAATGGACCAGAAGGACAGGTAGACCTTTTCCAAAGGCTACGTACAAAGGATCAGCAAAATCCAAAACTGTTCTCCATTTCTGTGTTAAGACAAGCAGGACTCCCCTTGTTCAGGGAAAAAATGATGGACTTGGTTGGGCTGTGTAAAAAAAAACACAATACCACCTGTTCATCATGCATTTTATTTGTTGTTGCCCCATGATTAAGCACAGGGCAATTCATTTAGAATGGGAGTGGAATTCTGAAGATAAATTCAGATTTGTTGATAAATTATCTGGGAAAGCATTTTTTTCAGAATTGTTCATACATATCTGGGAATGCACATACCCAGTAATTTGTGTCCATAATTGTTGGTAAACTGCTGGAAAAACTATGCTGTTTCCAGACTTGTTGAGATATTTATGTTATGTGCAGATTTATAAAATTCTGCAGCTACTATAGTTACTTTTGCATACTGTTACAATTTGTAACAGATATAACATGTATATTAAAAGTTAAAGGCAAAAGTAAGTATTTTTATTCAATGCACATTATAAAATAGTTTGACGGTTATGTATATCAATATAATCATTAATAAAGGTCTCAATAAGGTAAATGTGTTAAAGCAATTCCTTTTTCTATTCTTAAACATTTTCCTATGAAGTATACTTATTGAGATAAAGCCACTATAAATGTAATACTGTGTTTATATTGTTTAATCATGTATCAGGTTATATCAATATAGTTTTGTGTATTAATTGCCTTTCATTTCGTATGTACAGGTATGTTATTCATATTTTTTTTTAACAGCTGCCTTAAGTATAGATTTTGATTTGACAGTGTTCAATGAAATTATAAACTGCATGTGTTAAATACTTTGAATATTCATCATGATATTCAAATATTGATATATTAATTCTAAAGAATATGAAGAGCATTTTGCATTATTAACCAACGAAATGTTAATATATCAGGGGGTAGATCGTACGCAAGTAACTGTTGTGGCGTAAGTGAGAAAAATATTAACTATTGTTCAAAATGGCGACCAACGGCTGATTTTTCGATTTTTTTGCCTGAACTTTTGAAAGGTTTGTACATTTAGCATACTTATTCGACATTATCCATACGCGCAAGATGTGATACTGATAGATATTTAACCTCGGTATAAATCCTGTAGCTGCATTATCAATATTAAAAAAGTTATTGACGACTTAATACGCAAGTTCCTGATTGTTTACGATTGACACGGCTCATTGTTTGTGCATTTTTAGGTCATATATAAGGTTTTCTCAGCAGTTTTCATGGAAAGGTGGACTCAAGAACCATCATAGTGTCCNTGAATTTGTATTGCTATATTTGTAAAAGGAAACGCATTTATAACAAAATAACACAATACCATTGTACGTATACAGCTACCACATTACACGCGTCGTTAAACATAGTTTCAGTTGTTTATTTCTTGGCGCAATTTTGTAAAGTCGATGAATCGACCAGCCTGCACTGACGTTCCTCGTTTTGTGTATTTGGTTCTACAAATATATGGAACATTTTAAAAAACGAATTGAATAAAATCACCGAACAACGCATCCAGCTGTGTCGGAGAAATGTTTCACCATTGTCATATGCCAACCAATGCGTATTTACGTGTTGAACATTGTGATGAAACATGCTGTAGAGACTAACGAATGCGAACCTGAGATGTTAGTCAGACAGACAGACAGACAGACATACAGATTTATTGAGATTTATACAATGGTACATCGTCTTAATACTCAAATATACTCATTACGTTCTGTCACGTGAATACGCATAACAACATAACATTATGTAACATTTACAGTCAATCACAAAAATAGTTACAAATAAAAACCTCTATGAAAAGAACACGCAAGTTCTAACGAGGGATTATGAAATCTATTAAACAGCATTATTTAGGATTGCATTTTTCATAACTAAAGCTTTTTTGATTTATTTACATACATTATAGATTACTAATATATCACATGACATCAATAACTTGTGGAATTAATATACTGATGGTTAAATATAAAATGTACGGCTAATATATGTTTTTCTTAAATCAGTGTAACAACGACATATACATATACAATATTCGTATTCTAAATCAAAGTCATTACAACATAAACAATAACGTTCATTTCTTGCTGTTGTGAGCATACCTGCCAGTTTGGATTCGCAACGGGTGTGCCCATACCCTTAATCTTTCAAAAAATAAACCTAGACGTCTAGGGAGCAAGTCTAAATAGTCTGCATATTCCTAAGAGGTTTTACAAAGTGTATACATATCTAATACAATACTATTATTCATTTGACCGTACCACTATTGGTTAAAACTGTAAACAGGTCTACATTTGAACTCTCTAACAAAACTGTTTACTTGCACAACGTTTGGATTTTCAAATACATAACCAAATCCATAGTTATTTAAAATGTTCGTCTGATTCGTGACCCAATTGATATTACCTTATAACATTCGATTGAAGCTTGTTTGTAATTAATTTGAATACAAATATTTTAATTGTTAAGAATTGTAAACCAATATTTTATAATTATATCAAACCTGTTAACAAACAAATAATATTTACCTAATTCTCCATAGACAACAACTTTACATGTATTTATTTTAACCTGAACCAATCGTTTGCAAAATTTCAAATGTATGCGTTCAATATCATCCGACTTTGTAAAGCCCCATAATTCCGAATAATATCTTAAAATAGAACCCACAAAGGAGTCAAACAACTGACATTACATTTTTGGTTTTATGTCAAATTCATGACATTTTATCAATAATGTATTCGAGGCATTAAGGGCTTGACAAACCAAATGTTCTTGGGTTGATTAAAAACATCCACTATAATTCAACACTGCGCCTAAGTAGTTGAAGTTATCTACAACGTCAATATCATGACCATGGTATGCCCATTTTTCATTTTAGTTTAATCCTCCTCTTCAATGTAAGCTAGAGCTCATATATTTCTAGCACGTCACCTACACTCCTTGTCTGTAAAAGGAAACCACAGGCAATTATCATCGACATAATTATGTATTGATTGATATTTCCGCGTCCCGTTACTAATTACAGCGCCTACGGACTCTCATAAGTATGATTGAGTGTGAAAGCCTTGGCTCCGTTTCTCAGACAAACATGTATCACGGTAATTACAGGTTAAGGCTTCCATTAGGTTTCCATCATGCTTTGTCTGAGCCATTGTCTGTGGCTGTAATAACACTCATACAGGCTACGTTTTAAGGCAAATTCACGGAAAGTACGTTATACGATTACCAAATGAAGAAAAGGGCAATCATTGGCAACATATTTAAGTGCATGCATGCATGCAGTAAGTATTTTTGGATTTTATCCGTTTTATTCATGAAAACTGAGATATACGAATAAATACTAAAACCATTTTCTTAAGATGCATTTCGAAACAATAATTTAAATAAAGACTCTAGACACATTTATTATCCAATTTACAACCATGTCACCATGACATAATTTCCGGAATTTACAGGCACGCGTAATTTTAGTTGACTTCGTTTTTCCATTGTGTTGCTCATTTCCTTAAAATGTGAGCAACTTTGAAAGATTTTAAATTACGCCGTTTAACATTGCTAATGAGTTTGAAGGCTATTATGATGTAGTTTTAGTTTGAACAGTTTCTGTTCATGTACATTTGATCTGGATCAAATATGAAACAGGGTAACACAATAGATCATTCATATCATCCCTGCAATGTCTTTTATTTAAGTCAAGTGACCAATAGCCACACATTCACAAAGAACTATCGATTCACAAAGGCATGCTTATCAGAACTACAAATACTCCAGCAACAAAAAGTAGTATATACTATGATAAGATAAGGCGTTGTCTTGTTCTAAACAAGCGCTGACATAGTCAGCATTGCTTATACAGCCGTACGTACGCGCACATGTAGCAAACATGCAACACACACACACAATATACACGCAGAAAATTGAATATGATCTTATTAAAAAACAATACTAATATCACTTAAATACAATGTTTGTAATAATTTTACTCGCATGTTTGTAATAATTTTACTCGCACAGTATTTGCTAAACTGATCAGCGAAGACGAATTCAGACTGTAAAAACGTAAACTTTAGACGAGTACATACATGAGAACAAAAGCACCTCACGCTGATTAGCCTTGTTAAACGATTATAGGTCTTCTAAATGAATTTGATTGCACGCAATATATTAACAAGATGTTTTTAGTGAATAATTGTTTCAATGCATCATGTTCATCTTTCATAAAGTTAAAAAGTTAAACAATAAAATAGTTTTGAGTCTGAATAAATATATACGGCTGTGACGGCTGTGAAGTGTGCATCAAGTTGACGGCTGTGAAGTGTGCATCAAGTTTGTTTTTATTTAAGATGTTATGTTCTTAAAAAGCACATTGAGCTTTTGTTTGGTTTTCTGTTAAAGCACCATTGATTGTCTCTGGACGGTTTACTTATACGAATATGATATTGATATTATATTATATATATAGCGTTATGTTTCTTGACTTCAAGAGTAAATAAATTAATTAGATGGTACCATAAATCTAATATTGTTTACTTCAACGAAATTCATTATGACAGTTAATCTTTTATCTTACAGCTAAATGCTTTTATAGAACAAAATACAACCCATACAGAAAAGAGAAGATAAGGTTTATCCCACACCTTGCTTTATCCCACACTTATATGGACTATTTTTTTTGCCTTTCACTCCTCGTTCATTTGTTCATAAGTTGGAATTATACATTAATTAAATGTTTACTTTTCATATTAATGTTAATATAGCTTCTCCACTGAAATTTATCTCAAAACCGGCTTTCCGTACTTTTATTTTTCATTCAATTCTTTGCGCAATTTATGACGTATCTCGTGTGACGAAATTTGTGTGACGAAACACACCAGTTTAATTTTGACTCTCTGAATTTTAAGATGGACACGTCTGACGTGTTTTTTTTCAACAGTTAAATATTTTTTAAAGGCATCGAACCAATCTAAAACGTATTTCGGATCGGATTGTGTTATTGTCATGTATAATTGTAAATTTCGATAGTAATAAAATAACTCGCCGCGACATGAGTACGATTTCTTAAATCGTGTTTTGGGTCAGAACAGATTCAAAAGTTATTAAAAACTAGCGTGGTTTAAACTAAATTTCGAAAAATGGATTAAAGAACATAAAACGAGAGTACATATCGTTGTACTTTATTGTTATAAGCATTGGATTAAAGTTGTCATTAAGGTAAGCATGTTTTTATACTAAATGGCGATGAAGAAATGTATATTTTATGTTGTGTGCAGAATTCTAACTCGTCATGGAAGCAAACAAAACTTGCCGAAAATAAACATGGTTATTACACAACTTTGGTGAATAGAACAAGAACCAGTAGATGTTTGACTTGTTTATGTCAGTAAGTAAAAAATGAGTAAAAATAAGAGTTGTTTATAGACTTAAATTAACAATATCGTCGGGGATAAATGCTGAATAAAGCTTGACATTTTGTTAGTTCAAAATTTCAGCAATTTGTTTGCATTTTGCAGTGGTGAAACTAGAATTTTAGTTTGAACAAAACCGTATGTGTTCTACTTCAGTGTGTAACCTTAGGAATGCTGATTAAATTTGAATCGAGGCTTATATCGATATTTTATCTTGTTACTCTGCTTTTGCGTGGGATTCTGAAGGACTATTTAGAGTGGCGTAAACGGGAAAGATCACAAACAATTGTTATATTACGACGCAAGGTTAGATTCAGTAATTGTTATATGTTTTGCTATTGTTTTTAGAAAATTAAGACTACTTTTTTGATTGCATTAGGATACATAGAATACTATGTTAGTGTGATTGTGAGCTTGAATTTATCCGACTCGTCTCAGAAAGGGTTACACGGCTCGGCAAGCCTCGCCCTGTAAACCTTTCTTCAACTCGTGGGATAAATTCAAGTACACACTCACACTAACATAGTATTCTCTATATAATAACGGTGATACCGTCTCCTTTTCTGCAGTCCATGGTGTATGAACTGCGTAATTATCAGACACTTCATACACGGTTGACATGCAAAAGAGTTTAAAGCAAACTATGATCGTCTATACGAATACTCATTAATACTGGACAATATCATTCTCGTGATATTTGCTGAATATATTATACACACTAACTGGCTGCCTATTTAATTCGACCAGTACATGATAACAATTGAAACTGCAAATCAAATAGGAATTTGGAAAAAATGTTGTGTATTTTAAAATTAATGTTAATGTCATTGTTTAAGAGCATGCACGGCTTTGGAGTTGAAGAGAATAAGGTACTACAAGAAGACGGCATTGCTTAAATAAACGATAAAGGTGAAGTTTAGAATTAGTTGGTTTTATGTAACTTTTTCCAATTCAAAGAATATTTTTATTTTATACGTATCGTATCTGTCAGGTAATGATTATTTTGCTGCATCCAAACAACCTTTTTCAAGCGCTGATGTTGATGAAACTGAACTGTTAAACACGCATTTTGGTTCACTGCGGTTATATTATATAATACTCGTAATTCATCCGAACATCTATGTGGGCAAACCGTGCAAGTTGTTACAAATACAGCTGTAAATAGGAAATTCCTCTTTTGTATTCACTGTAGAATCTGTAAGATTCATTCCAGTTTTCGCATTTACGCGTTAACTTACTTGTGTATCGTTTTAAAATACCACTGTCCTTGACACACTTGTAAAATAACGCACCCCAGTGCCCTATTGACTTTATTGTGCTGAATATCCTGAACGAAACCTTAAGCTATTAACAGCTGAACGAACCTACAATGAAGGAAAACCGTCAGTTTTATCGACTCAACATTTGGAGAAAGCACTTATATTATCACAAGGGGATGGTGAATGAGGCGATGGTGACAACAGATCCATTACGCGTCTTTAATTTGCTCTAAATTATGTGAGCAGTTTTATAGGTGTAAGAGAAAAAAACAAGGTACGTCATCCAAAACACCACCAATACGGTCACTTAATACATCCAGTAAATGCTCGTATATCAAAAGTGTTTAACACCTGGTATTTATTTAATCCGAATAAAAAGCCTTGTCCAAAAAATCCCTCTCCATTTAGGACTTCAAGAATGACTCGAATATTTTCAATAATACATTTTGGGAACTACATGTTGTAATATACAATATTTAATTATTAATATTGTTAATATAAATAGTAAGAAATTGTCATCAATAGTGAAACGTTATTCATCTCCGTCAGGATTATATGATATTATATCGGCTTCTGATCGGTTAAGAAAAAAGGAAATGTTAAGCTCACTGACGACTTTAATCCAGCGTTTGTTTGTACAATACAAATCTAAAAATATACACTTCCATTTTATTTTATTTTATCCATTCAACGTCATTTGATTTTAACCACCATATTTAAAGGTATACATTGTATCGCATGCTCGGCATTAAGACCACTATAAATGAAATCGCACGACCGGTCAGAAATGTGATTTTTATTCCTATTTAAGTTGTCAATAATCTACGGCAAACACACAATATGCAAACCTTTTAAATGTGTTGAAGCATGATTTATAAAACTACCACCCCTTATATTTTACTGTAAAACGCATCAATTTTACAATCTTTACCCTTAACATCTATAACATACAGCAGAGCTCGGTCGGACATCTATAATTGGCCATAGCCGTATAACAGTCCTTCTACGTTATTGTCTAATTATAAGCATCCGTTTTACGTATTAGAAACGCAAAAGTCTGTATGTTTTATCCGTTTTGACTGCGAATATGATCTCAGTGTTTGTGTTGGAAAATATATGGTAGTTGTAAAAATATACAGAATCAAACAATGAGTATCAAAATATTTTAAAGTTGACTCGAAACTCGATATATATCTGATTTATTATCATATTAAAGACGAGTACTTTGGGATTTCACATGTCAGCGTCTTTTTTCGTTTATAATTCGATCATGGAATAATATTGCGCATTCAAGTGTGCATGTGTATCTTTCCAATAAAACGTGTATTATACTACATGTTTGCTTGAACGTCCTCCTTAGTCATTGTTCACATTGCGATGTTTTTATCGCCAGTTTCCAATTACTAATAAGCACCACCTATGTTGCTTTTATTTTTATGAACACTGCGGATTCATTTTGTTTATGGCTTGGAAATATCGACTCTGCTTTGAGAAAACAATAAATTATTCATTTGATTGTCATCGAAATATTGTTCTTTGAGTGCTGAAACATCGTAAAAGTATTTATGGAATAAATGTCAGTATTATTGATGTAATCGGTTGTGGATGTCTCAGTCTGTTTGGTACGTAGAATGTGTGTCTTTTTATCCTCTGCAGCCAACACTTTAATTCAAGATTATTTGAGTGTAAGTTGTATGCGTTAACTTAATTCTCAAATGCTGTACTGCGACACCGAATTTAATATCTGAAAATTCGTGTTTTAAAATATTATTGAACAGATATGTTTTACAAAATTCTTATTTTGACGAACACTTACAAGCTGTCGACCGATGATAAATTCTTATCATTTTTAGCAATTTCAAAACAAAACACCACCTTCCATTAACTTAAGCAGACTCATCTCAAAATAATGCACTGGTATGTTTTATTCGTTTGCCACTTACTTGCATTATACAATACGTTCTGTTATTTCAAAACATATTTGATGCACGTACTTCAGAGGGATTGAAATAACTTAAAACTAGATTATTTTATTTATCTTCACGAAACATGTTAAACGCAGCATATCTGCCATTCAGTTCAAGAGGAGTTTCTTCCATAAAAAAATCAAATGCGCAATTATTGTATACGTTGCAAAAGGCCAGTTTTCCACAAATGTCTACTCTTTCCGATTTGCTTAGAATTGGTAAGAACCTATTAAAGAGCAGTTGAAAATATGATTTAATTTACCCAATTTGTTTTCGTACCCAATTTTTTTTGTTTCCCCACCCAAAATTTGTTTCGTACCCAAAGTTTTTTTTCAAACAATTTTTTTTCGTATCCACATTTTTTCGTACCCAAATATGTTTTCGTACCCAAATTTTTATTCGCACCAAATTTTGTTTGCGTACCCACCCCGGGGCCCCACTAACATAGGCCTTGCCCACCCAAAATTGCCTTTTAATATAACATCTATGCGGCGTGGGGATACGCGTCGGCATCTGCCACGCATTTTCTAGTTATTTAATTTGTTTGTAAGCATTGATTTTTGTTAATTAGGCAATGTCAATATGTTCTTTTTTTTTGTCCGGTTATGACTTGCATAAAGTGTGTGTTAATGTATATTTCATTGAATGTCATGATTTAATTAAATTAATGGGAAAAACAACTAAATGTTTTGATTATGGAATACTATTTAGCAATGCTCGCATTTTGAGTTACAAAAATGTTGTTTTTTAAACAGTTATACTATCTCTCTCTAGGTAAAGAACAATATTTAAACGTTTTGGTGCGATTGCATGAACAATGAGCCTCAAGATCAACGGCTGATATTAGAATAACGTGAAATACGTTTCCCGCAATCTTCGATAGGGACAATATTATTATGCACATGTAAATCAGTTCAGATGTTTTAATTCACAAAATGTGTTAATGTTTTTAAACCAAATAGACATCAGTGAAAATTAAGTCATTCACTCAGTGGCAGCTGTCCGAGTGCGTTTGTCCTGTATCAGAAACTCGAATCGTCGGAACCATGTTCTTTCCGAAAGGATACGGTCATCTTGCCATTATTAAAAGCAACTACCATATACTTATTGCTAAACCCTCTATTTTCGATCCGATGTACGCCTTGATGATGATGTTCGCGATGTTTACAGTAGTGCTATCGACGTTCAGATAGCGTGTGACAAGAGACTGTGCTTGTCTGTTACGTTGAAAATGCAGGCGAGTTGCTCGGCAATAAAATTTCACAATTTCGGCATTCAGCCAGTCGCAGCTGTCAGTTTGCTTGTCCTGTATCAGAAACTCGAATCGTCGGATCCATGTTCTTTCCGAAATGAAACGGTCATCTTGCCATTATTAAAAGCAACTACCATATACTTATTGCTAGACATTCTATTTTCCATCTGATTGACGGCGTGATGATGTTCGGCATTGTTAACACTGATGCTATCCACGTTAACATAGCGAGTGACGAGAGATTGTGCTGGTCGACTGTTACGTTGAAAACGCAGGCGAAGCCCTCGGCAGTACATTAACTTCCGAAATTCTCTTCGATACTTCTTGCTGAAGAAGCAGTATATAATTGGATTTATACCGCAATTTGAAGTACCAAGCCACTGTGCTATTGGCAGTATGATTTCGTTGATAAGATTCTGTTCTTGCGGCGGGAAATCTTGAGGACCATAATACAGTCTCAAATAAATAGCATGTAATGGGAGCCAAGAAAATGCAAACAATAGCACGATCACTGCCAACATTTTTAACACCTTTACTTTGGATTTATAGATAATGAGCCTTCCGTTTGTTTGAACGCCGGGCGCATTCCTCCTCCAAACCTTGACGGCAATTAGTAGATAACAAATGAGAATCATTAAAAGAGGAATGATATAACACAATAAAAACAAACCCAACAAAAAGTAGCCCCGCTGCAGGTTGTAAGATGGCCAAATCTGATGACACATTGGTATACTTGGGTGATCCGGATGATCATAGTGCTGGTAATACACTAGAAGTGGTATCATTACTGTCAATGAGTAAATCCAAATGGACGCGATTGTTGTTCTAGACGCACAGCGCGAGATTTTTGAGCGCCGACTGTAGCAGATTGCCAGGTACCTGCAAATGGAATAATGGACGTAACATTTACAGTTGTATTGATTGAACGTGCAATCTATTTAAATCGCAAGCTTTTGTTGTACCGATTAACTACAGAATGAAATTTAAAATATAAGAATCAGTCAAAAAGGCTATAATTAATAAAATACCTTATGCCACACGTTCGATTATTTATAGAAGTTGTATCATCGATTGTGTTCAATTTTAATTAAATATAACAAATCGAAATGCGGTCGGTATTAAAATCGTGTATGAATTTTTTTTTTTTTTTTTAAACGAACAACACACTCATGTACCTGTCAACTGCGATGGCGGCAAGCGTGTTGACAGACGCACACTGCGCCACGCTGTTGACATACGGCGTCACTTTGCACATGAACTGACCGTATCTCCATCCTGGAATGTAATTATGTATATGGGTAATGTCGTTTGGATGTAAACACTTAGTTTATAAAGGTTATCAGTAATACAAAGAAACAGAACTCCAGTATTTTCAGATTTCTTTGTTAAAAACAGATGCACACCGGAAACACATTTCCGGAGCACATACACAATATGTGCAAGATTATTGTCTAAAACCTTACTTGCACTTACTTCATTGCAATTTAACGATGATTTAATATTTCCATTCGCCTCTTATTCCTATATGCATTCAATATAATAAATATGCATGCACACTCGTTTACTTAAACATGTAACATTTATTGCAATTAATTGTTTAACCATCATCATGTTCTGAGGTTGCGATTATGTTACGATACGGAAGGCTTGGCAAGGGATATCACATTTTTAATACGTTACGTGTTGCCAGGTTTATACAAAATGGGTACAATACCATAATATAAACTAATAACCTGTGGAGGTCTATAGATGTTGTTGCATTTGATATACCATTCGTTTAGTTAGGGCATTCAATTTCTATAAAACTAATGTTGCTGCTTAAAAAAGAATACTTATTTTTATCCAATAGCATACAAGCAATCGAATTAATTTATAAACCCATACGCTGCTGGAATAGACTATCAATTTCCGGACAGTCCGGTTGTAAGGCACACCATGAAGCTTAACATTGGTCAAACTGGCAGCTGAGATAGTTAATTCCACTCACATGCTCGGAGAAAAACAACCAGAAGGAAAACATCTAATGGAAATTGCAATCCCCATGTGGTCTCCTTGCCAGTGATCAAGAGAGATCCATTCAGTCATTAATGCAAGTGGATATACCAAGTTTGTATAGTAACGTGCAAATCTGTTCATGCACACATTACAGTAGAGTATTGGTTACAAAGTGACATTAGTTTGTTTGCGGAATTGTGTTTGAAGACACCTTCTTTGGAGAATATTGAAAGAAAGTGAAGGGACAGAATCCTGCTAATTAAAATCACATTCACCATGTTCATTTATTCCTTAACTTATACAAAGATGAAAAGCGTTCAATCCGTCAATGTGACGTTAACTTAGGGATACTACTTTTTCCTATTGTGTACGCCCAAACAAAAATCGCTTTAATCAAGGCTGTTATGGAGGTGACTGAATTCATTTAATTGATGTACATCACATCATTCACGTATGCTTTTCTAGAAGGTAGGAAGAGGCATAATGAAACAATAATAATTCTAGCTCTTGGTTGTGATGTTGGTATGCATACTTGTTTTTTCTCTTTTTCTGATGCACGTTGTTTATATTTATTTAAATTACGAAGCACCAATACAATAGTTTGATGTGATTTAAAAGGTGCCAAATTAATGAAGCTTCCAGTTGCGGGCGATTTCCAATTATTGTTCTTGCGGCAATAGCAATATAAATACATTCGATTTATTATTAAATGTGACCTGACAAAGGTATTAGCAACTTAAAACTAGTAAATATGTATGTTTTGTATAGTTAAACCTTTTAAATTATATAATAGATAAAATGAAAAAAAGAAACAAGTCCTGGATGATCGTTAACCGTTCACCCTATTTCTTGTATTTGCATTCTCCAGTTAGTCGCGTATCGCCATTTTTGAATTTAGTTTAAACTTATTTATTTTAGCACGATTGCACCGAAAGCCATAGGCTTATGTAAACACACTCGAGTTCATTCATGGGACTAGAACCAGTACTTGGTGTCTTCGATCAAAGAAACGCTCCCAGTGGGGTTCAAACCCATGACCTCCCGATCGCTAGGCGGACACCATATCCACTACGCCACGGCGATCTCGATTTTTGAATATGCAAAAAGTGTCATGGTCGATTATGACGTTTGAATGAAAACAACATCGATATTGCCAGAAAAAGAAACATCCTTTTGCTTTTCTTATCATTGATATTATCTTCCGAAAATGAAGCTGTTTATTATCAAATTAAAACCCAGTTTTTTTAAGAAACAATAGACGCAGTAAAGATATTCACGATAATTGTATACGTAATAATATAGTTATTCTATAGAACTTTTGTTTCATACTATTGTTTCATCGTATTTTAATATTTAATGTCTACACAATAAAAGTATATTTAATTGATACGCGTATAAAGAATTAATGCTACATATTGTTCTGTGCTGTTAAAAAGGTATATATTGTTTTTGCATTGATGCACTGTCGATGAAAATACCTCGAAAATAATGAGCATATATATTTCATTTTTTGCCAACACAATTGCTACACATCTAATTTAAACGAATCAGAGAGATTTAACAATTACAATGTAATAATGTATCGTAGCAGATACTCGTGAGCGAATGTGATTATTTAAGTGTGCACATACTTATCTTTAAACACAATAGTTAGGCTCTTTACCCAACTTGTAAATATATTCAGTTAAATATAAGAAAGCCACCGTTTCAATGTTTAACCTGCTGAACCAACATTAAAGTTAATTTCAAGCATCAATACGATTATGCCATTTAAACAAGACAACAACATCTTATTTAATGACATAACATATTAGAAGAAATTATACCACGATGCTGTCTAAATTATTATGTGTAAAAGAGTTTGCACGTAAATTTTTATAATGGTATACTGCTGCAAAAGATACCTTTTTCAGTAGTTTTTGCGAAAAGTTAATTGTTAATGTAAAACAAATTCTCTAAACAACAACTTTGGAGAAAAAACATTTAGCTGGAAGAAAAAAATATGCTTTTATAAACAAACAATAGTGGCATAATATATGTAAAGGAAGTGACATTTCACGCAAACTTCCAAACTTTTCGTGAAAGCATCCACTTTCTGGATATTGTTTTTTAACTTCACTTAAGCACACAAACCATATATTTCGCAAAAGTAGCAAACTATTATGAATTTATTTCGCAAAAACAAGTGGACGTTTCTATCATTAAAACTATAACTATCGAATTATGTTATGAAGTAGAGGGCACTAACGTCCCTTTTGTATTAATACCAGATATATAGGATCTGACATGAGTTGTCATATCATACCATATTTTATTAAACGAGTTCAGGAATTTAGTAAGCGAGCCTTTGGCGAGCTTACTAACGAATTTCCTGGACGAGTTTAATACAATATGGTATGATATGACAACGAGTGTCAGATCTTTTTAATCACATGCTTTTAAACTAAATAAAATACATCTTAATTGACCAAACAAATGCTGATAGATCTAAAAGTTGTTTACTATCGTGACGTCATTTCATGTTGACGACGTCATTTCACCAAAATAAAGCCATGCGATTGGTTAGTTATTGATTCTGTAGNGTTCTATGCGCGTGGCCTCTTTCTCGATATTCGTCTATCAGTTAAATAGACACCGCGCACCATAACGTCCCCAGCGCTGCGTATTGATTATCTTTGTCAAATAAATCAGCCAACCAGGTGATACATATTTGTACGACAACAGCCACATAAGGCAGTTACCTATAAAGTGCTTCATCTTCCCGACGAGGGAACATCAATATTATCAATACGGATGAGCAGTGATTAAGAGTAAATTCTAACCCATTACATATAATTTATTTACAAGGAATGAGATATGATGGCCAAACATAATAATAAGATGAACTGTACTTAACATATGGCTTTACTCTATAAGCTCTTGATAAAGCCTGTATAATGGTAAACATTCAAACACGTTTAAAATATGATTTAATATTGATAGTCGTATTTTCGGGATACGAAATACCATGACGGGTTCATCTTTTGTCCGTATGACGCTTAATAGAATACAGCGTATCCTGGTATTTGTCAAATGACCACAGGTCTGGCATAACGAAGAGCTTAATTCATTTCTCTAATATGTCTCCTAGCGGCCAAGACTTGTTATCGTCAACAAAGCACTCATGTCTGTTCGGCACTTATGTCCGGCAAACGGCCTTATTTTTATGAATAATAAATAGACCTTTATCCCTAAAATAGATGACACATTGAGGTTTCTTATTTGCTCATAATTGTTATAGATTGACAGAAACACATTTTCCCGTAATTTACATGACTTATGTTACTTGTATTAAGTAAAACAAAATACATAGATATGAGATAACACTTCTAATTAATGGACTGTTTGGCTCTATTTGGACTTTTTATAATTCCTTTTTTAACATTATTATATTCCATCTTCAATGTCTGCATTTAATATTTGTTAAAAAAGACTCATCGAAGCATAGTTCTATACATTGATTTAAATCAAACAAACTGTGTGCATTGTTGCAATTTGTAATTGTTGATATGATGTCGATATAAGACGACGGACACGTTTGTTGGAGATTTGATTTCGTCGTTGAGAGGATAAAAAAAATCCACGATTCTTAGTGTCCGACGACTTAGATTGGTTTCCCAGTATTTTGTTTCTACACACGCCTCCTACATAACGTAACACAACTAATATTTGCCTTGATTTTTCAAACGAAGTTTTGGACGTCAGTCATGCATAATACTATCATCATAAACTATGAAATCCAAAAATAAGTATATCCCATAGCAATCGAACATTTTTTTTTCTATGAAACCAAATAAATGCCATGTACCTTACTTAACATCGCTGAACTATGTCTTTTCAACATCGTCTATGTCATGTAAATGGAATGAGTCTTCGGTTGGAATGCTTGGTTATTTACCGCAACAGCACGTGACATTTGAGTGCACTGTTTTTTCTTTATGTAATCGGACAAATGTATATTGACAATATAGTTATCATTATGAAAATATGCGTTTCATGGAACAAAAGGTTTGGCATTGAAATTTGAATATGTGAACATGTATATAGCGTGCAATCCATTTGATGATGACGATATTAAATCAAAGAACGCGATTGTTGCCCCCAAAAAGGTACAAAAGAACCGTAACCTGGTCGTGTTCTACAATTGTACATAATAAGCCAATCAAATGATGGCAAATTAAGTACGCAGAATGTGATATCATACAACAGTTGTTAGGTCAGCATGTTAGAATTTCTTGTTTTAGTTCCGTCAAATAGCTCCAGTATAATGTTACCAATAAGTTACTTGAAACACATTAAATGACAAATCTAATATCAGTTTATTGTTAATCTTCTTGATCAAATAATACCCAATGTACACAATATTATGTTCACTCAATGTCAACAATAATCTGTAATTAAAACCACATACATTCGGTGACAATGTACGATGCTTATAAAATATTACTTACGTAAATAAAATCAAAGTCAATGGTGATCAAATATGTGGTAAGTTATTGTATAAAACCGCACTCTGCTCATCTGTTAATTTGAGATGTCTATAAGTGTGACAAAAACCTTAATTCCATAAGAAAGTGATAGTAGCCACGTTAACATATTTTACTTTTTTTTGGGATTAAAAAACTCCATTACACCTCAAATGATTAAAAATCATGTCTAATATCTAAAATTAATTTCGTTTATAGCTCTGCATAACTGAAACCATTCAATTTGAAATGTGTTATTCAATTCCATGTAGAGAATCAAACTTAAAAAATAAAATAACAAATATAAACAAAAAAAGGCAAACGTAGCTGCACCAGAAGGAGAGAAACGTATTAGAAAATGTGGTTATTTATATGTGGCAAGGAATCACTTTCCAAACCGTGTGATACAAAATAAACGTACTTTACATGAAAAATGCATAACAAATACAAACAAATGAATAAATCTTACCTGGAAGGTCAATAACAGTATTTTAGGCTGTTACCTTTTTAAGGAGCTCCTCAATTCAAAATTTGCATTGAGTTGTTCATATAGGATTGAAGAGTTTATACAAAAATTGATCAATAATAAAATCCGAAACGTGCAAATGATTTTATTTTGTACCGAACACACATGCTATACTTTGAATAACAAACAAATCGAACGTGCATAATTTATATATTAAATCAGAAACTTGTCGACATAGATTTGTTTAATGCATTTTACTACGCGCCTACCGATTATTACGATAAATAGTTTACACGGAAGTTTCGGAAAACCCATATTTCTTATTTAAGCCTACGCGAGGGTAAGATTAAACATCGTTAATCGATCGGAGTATATTACGTTTTAACGTTCATGCAATATTACATTTATCCGGGGATTGGTAAATGGAAATGTAGCAAGGGAAATTAACGTGAGGTATAATAATATATCTCACATATTTGTATTGTTTTTGTTTGCTTATGGAAACCACGTAATTTACGTTCATTCGTTTACCAAGCCTATCTACGCTCACCACCCACACTGTCGGCAAATAGATACGCAAATTGCGTTATCGTGTACTCTTGTGAACGTCAGAAAAGACTATAATGTCATTAGGACAATTCGCGACGTGCATATATTGCACGATAAAATGATTCAATTTGTTTTATAATTCCCATTACAATGTTATCGTTAATATCAAAGCATTTAATTTTGTAGTAAGCGATTGAAGTCAGTAATACATAATTGAGCCGTCGTCATCCGAGCAGACAAAATGCATACATTAACATAACTGTGCGGTATAGACTTGAAAAGTGTTTAAAAGAAAGGCTGAAGGTCTCAATATTAAAACGCAGACGATATATATAAATAGAATATGCTAACACAAATGTCGATGAACATTATGGAAAGGTGAACACAATTAATGATAGGTATTGATTGTTTTCTTCTCTTAGTATTTCGAAATTTTAACATACCTTAATTACAAAGGTGGTTTGTGAATCACATTGTATACCCTAATAAGCATATTTGAAATTGAAATGTAAATTACACTTAATTTTCGAACAAGGTTTCTCTTCAGCATTAATGGCTAATGGATTAAATCAGTACACTCGCGGCATTGTCTGAAATATAGCAAATGATAAAACACTAGAAACTTAATCAGGGGAGAAATTCTTGTTCTTATCCAATAGTTTTATAATAGAACACAAAATATCAAAATAAAATGATTGAATCTGGGACCACTGCCTTGGAACGGTCAATGCGAATCATTTGATTTAAAACCGGTTTAAGAGCTAGCAATCACACTTACCCCATAAATAATCACCAACCAATCGTTCTCCTAAACGATCTCAATCAAATATACTTATTTATACAGATAATGAAAACATGAATTCCAAAACGTGACGCGTGAATGGAATACTACGTCCATAATTGACGTGTTAAAGTGTCGTAAGTTTCGGTTATCTATTTAAACGATAAGGGAATATAGTTTCAAGCGATTATTACACACAATAATATGGTCCATCTATAAAAGATAGTAAACCATCAAGTTAGCGCTGAATCTTCAGAATACAGAATGTTTTTATCGAACGAACAAGGTGTACAAAAGATCGTAAATATGTTACTGACGTACTGTAATATTTCGTTATTCCGCATAATACAACGAATTGTTAAAAGAAAAATAGCCAATAATGATGAGCAAAAGCAGAGTTTTTTTTAAAATTCACTTCCCATTAGTTAAATTTAATATAATTTATGTATTTGATATTAAGTTTGATTATCCTACCGTTTGTATAGACTATATTAATAATGCATTAAAGCAAACCTGTATGTCGTAATAAAATTAAATATAACCTACACGATGATTTGAATCTTTGTCAATAATAACGTTGACATTTCGATTAAAAGGACAAAATCCAACTACAGAGCTTTTACGTTGAAATTATTCAACAAATGAGGACATGACATCCCACGCTGATATTATTTGTGTGATATAGCAGTAATCGGAAATATGTAACACATTAAAACATGCATATCGTCAACGTCAATAACCAAGTCCTCTAAGTTTTATTTTATTAGGATCAGAGTAAGTGTTCGAGTGTTGTATGATAGATATCGTTGCAGGAAATTAAAATGATCCGTAAAATAAAATTGTGTCTTTGTGTCGTTTGAAAGAATCTGCACTCAAACTAAATTTAGATTCACATCGTACATCGAATCATTTCTTTTTTTAGTTGTCAAAACGAAAGTACTGTTGATATTCAAATGCATTATTTTTCTCTCCCCGGGATATTGTTTTAGTATGTTGAAGCTGCATTAACGAATAAAAGTGTTTATGAATTGAAAACACCAAAATAAACAACGGTTGCGATAGACACCTATAAACTGTTAGATGCGTATAATATCACTTTAAATAAAACATTGTTACTCGATGACATTTCAAGAGTTTGTTTGTCCCGAACATAATTAGACATATATTGTGCTGCTGTCACGTGCAAAATTGCNAGCATATTTGAAATTGAAATGTAAATTACACTTAATTTTCGAACAACGTTTCTCTTCAGCATTAATGGCTAATGGATTAAATCAATACACTCGCGGCATCGTCTGAAATATAGCAAATGAAAAAACACTAGAAACTTAATCAGGGAAGACATTCTTGTTCTTATCCAATAGTTTTATAATAGAACACAAAATATCAAAATAAAATGATTAAATCTGGGACCACTGCCTTGGAACGGTCAATGCGAATCATTTGATTTTAAACCGGTTTAAGAGCTAGCAATCACACTTACCCCATAAATTATCACCAACCAGTCGTTCTCCTAAACAATCTCAATCAAATATAATTATTTATACAGATAATAAAAACATGAATTCCAAAACGTGACACGTGAATGGAATACTACGTCCATAATTGAAGTGTTATAGTGTCGTAAGTATCGGTTATCTATTTAAACGATAAGGGAATATAGTTTCAAGCGATTAGTACATACAATAATATGGTCCATCTATAAAAGATAGTAAACCATCACGTTAGCGCTGAATCTTCAGAATACAGAATGTTTTTATCGAACAAACAAGGTGTACAAAAGATCGTAAATATGTTACTGACGTACTGTAATATTTCGTTATTCCGCATAATACAACGACTTTTTAAAAGAAAAATAGCCAATAATGATGAGCAAAAGCAGAGTTTTTTTTAACATTCACTTCCCATTAGTTAAATTTTATATAATTTATGTATTTGATATTAAGTTTAATCATCCTACCGTTTGTATAGACTCTATTAATAATGCATTAAAGCAAACCTGTATGTCGTAATAGAATGAAATATAACCTACACGATGATTTGAATCTTTGTCAATAATAACGTGACATTTCGATTAAAAGGACAAAATCCAACTACAGAGCTTTTACGTTGAAATTGTTCAACAAATGAGGACATGACATCCCACGCTGATATTATTTGTGTGATATAGCAGTAATCGGAAATATGTAACACATTAAAACATGCATATCGTCAACGTCAATAACCAAGTCCTCTAAGTTTTTTTTTAATAGGATCAGAGTAAGTGTTCGAGTGTTGTATGATGATATCGTTGCAGGAAATTAAAATGATCCGTAAAACCAAATTGTGTCTTTGTGTCGTATGAAAGAATCTGCACTCAAACTAAATTTAGATTCACATCGTACATCGAATCATTTCTTGTTTTAGATGTCAAAACGAAAGTACTGTTGATATTCAAATGCATTATTTTTCTCTCTCTGGGATAGTGTTTTAGTATGTTGAAGCTGCATCAACGAATATAAGTGTTTATGAATTGAAAACACCAAAATAAACAACGGTTGCGATAGACACCTATAAACTGTTAGATGCGTATAATATCACTTTAAATAAAACATTGTTACTCGATGACATTTCAAGAGTTTGTTTGTCCCGAACATAATTAGACATATATTGTGCTGCTGTCACGTGCAAAATTGCATTATTTATGAATTGTGGATGTTCTTACACCAACATTATTGAAAGAAAATGATCCCACAATTCCGTAATTAGCAGATAGGTGTTATATTGTCATGACCAAACCATTTACACCATACTGTTCAGTTCCCGTACTTCGTAACTATTATTAATGGCGTAAAACGGCTATTGGTGTTTTATCATTTTCTTAATCTATTCGTTGTTTCGAAGGTGTTTGTGTACAGATTGTGTATTAAACGTATTAAAAAGTATAAATGATGTACAAGTATGCATTCATACTCGCAATTCGCTTATTATATAATGCTAAATATTGCTTTGAGCTCACTGTTTCGTTGAAATTCGAAACCACGACATCGAAACGATTGTTTTCTTTATTGTTAATATAAGCGTGTTATAATAAACTGAGATTTCACGGTTATCGTTAGGAATATGCAATCAATTATCATAAACATATATATTATAATAAACAAATACATAAAAAAATTAGGCATAATCCATTGTGTTTGTTTATTTTGAGTACAGCTGCAATTGAAAGATACAACTACATGCATTCTTAAAGTTTCTTTCTTGTGAGGAAGTAACCTTTGAAATATTTCACTTGTCTTTTGTTTAAAAGTATGTTTTAAAAAATTACAAGAATTAAAATATACGGATGGTAAAACAATAAGATTGTCGTCTGCTAGTCCCCTAATTTAACATAATTAACGTTGTCAGTAACTATCAATATAGATCAGTGTATAGATTATTCTAACAAATGTTTTGTACACATGACCTCCAGCAACAGACAAGATAATTGAACTGCTATCAGACGTTTCTGGAGTCGTATCAGATACTGGCAATCTTGATAAAATGTCTTTTCGATTCAACGGTCCTCTTTCAACAATTGTGTTTCCAATATAAGGGATTGTTTTATTTAACAACTGAGCCTTTGTGAAATTGTGAGACAGCCGAATCTTCACATCGAAATCAGAATTTTACAATTGTTCTATATTTCGCCGAATTATTTGTTATTCTTTCTGTTCTTATGGAAATTATAGTCATGAAAAGGTCTAAGATCATCGATATAATTTTCACCTACATCTCCCTATTCAAAATAATTATATGGGCGGATCGAACAGACATCAGCTGTTCGTTTTCTTAAAATAAATGGAATCTCAACGTCGTCTCAGATAACCGGTCGATAAACGTACAACAACGTTTGTAGTGAATGCAAAACATTATATTCTATAAAAACACTTAAACGTGTATTAAAATAAATATTGAAAGCTAAACTGTTAATTACTTGAAATGAAACTTTAAACATTTAATTCATATAATGAATTTGAATTAGAAGGTAGGTATAACCTTCTTTAATTAGCCATTCTCAATAAGTACATTTCAACAAAAACCAGTCCTATTTATAAGTGTACTTTCTCAACGTTCCAGGAATATTACAATACACTTATCAGTTACTTCACAGATGAATGGGTAATGCCATAACCAAATCCCTCTTTGATCACGTACCATTATTGACAGTTATGTAAGGTCTATCGAAAAAATGTGCATTATGTACGGATGTATTATTGGATGCGAGTGACAGATTGTTGACACAATTTAATCAAACGATACCTGCATAGTATGTATGTCCCTGTAGTTTAGCTAACGTTGCACTCATTTATACGCATACATATGCATAAATAATTACCGGTATAGACCTAAAATTGTGAAAACAATTGCAACAATAGTCCAATATATACTAATTGATACCATTCCAGACGTATAACGGTGGAAATTGCCCGATAAAGTAAAGCGTTACATCGCAGTATTTTTAGCATTTCCCAAAATTGTTTTTTGAACATTACCCTACAAAACAAATGCTAAACATTTTAAAACTAATTAATAACCAACCATTTCTTAGATTCGACTTTAAATGAAATATGTTTTGAATTAGCAACTACTGGCATTTTGTCAACCTCTTGTTTTCTGCATAGTGTAAGAGAGTGTTTTTCTAGTTTAATGTGTTATGCCACATTCCCGTTCGTGCCGATGGTGTTTACCAAAAGTCATTTAATATGCAAATACGATCCGCAATTGATTTCCGTATGGTCAAAGACGTATATCGACAATATTAGTTATATGTTAGTAACTGATGGTGTATGGAATATACACCCTCAGTAATTTCATACCATACGAGAGCGAAGTATATAGTCGAATATGTAATAATTTTGAGTATAAGAGAATACTATGAAGGAAACAAATAATGATTTTCGTTATACAATTTTAGCAATTGCTGTAAAGCGTGAGACCTATCGACATGGTTATCAGGAGATAATATTGTTACAATTCTAGTAAGAGTATGCAAACTTTAGGTTTTTATAATAACAATTCAATTTACTTTCAATATATATAAAATCTATGAGCAGATACAATCATTATCCATTACTCTTAACGATTGCATTTCGTGAATTAGGAATACACAGTACTAAAAAAGGTGTTGTTCGACATTAATAACAGACTGACTGAAATGCTAATTTACGTCTAGCTTAAGTCAACGAATGACATTGCGTTTCAAACAAATGTCTAGAATTATATGCATAGTGAATACATAATTAATTGCTTTAAGAGCTTTTTACCATAACGGAAATCGACGTTGTATTTATAGATACCTGAACAGCGAAGCAGTTACCAACTACATATTCTGATTTTATGTGAAATGTTGTTCGCTATTTGCACATGGAGCTTGGAAACAAAGAATATAAATGTTGGGCTTACTGTTGATGACCATAAATGAACTTAATTGCTTTTATAGTACTTATTATGCATATGAAAAAAACATGCTCATTTAAGTACATTTACGTCAGTTTTTCAGCATTTAGTTGAACACTCTAGAAGTAAGTATCATTGTACAGTCCCGCTCCCAAGGATTCGTAACTTCTTAATTGTTATCGTATTTTATATACTAATTTCTACATATTTGCCAATGAATACAATTTACCGGAATGAGTTCCAGAATACCAGATGTTGTTTAATTAGGCTCGTCAAAAACATTTCCATTTAACTTTCTATTGCGTTCACACTTCTTTTGGCATGTCCATGTTTTAATGCAAGTATATTAAACACGATTAGCGATTGCGATCATGTAATAACATTGTATAACATAACGATTTGTTATATTGTACAATTATCTAAATAATGTGGTTTTTGCATCACGCATGTGCCTATGTAAATTGTTAATATATTTAGGTTATATTATGTCTAATGTTGTGAGATAGTTTGTCATATGTTTTATCATTAATTGCGAATACAGTTTTTTTCCGTAAATCATTTGTCTCGTAGTCAATGCATCTGCCAACAAGCGTGTGTCATTATTGCGTTCACAAGGTTAAGAACTGTTGTGCGTAACCAATATTGTGCGACTTTCTAAAGCCAACAATATAATTAACTCTTTTTCTAGGCTTTAACGTGTTATTATCGTACAATAACCTCATCGTAATGAACATCAAAACAGTTGCAGTTTTCGTGAATAAGAGAACTCCATACATGGTGGCGAGAAGTATGCTTTGTAACGTAAATAAACAAACTGCATATGATTCACCCATGGAGCTAATGGAGCAAGCTCTAGTTTGCTGTCATTGAGAAAACAGAATGAATGTCATCGAAGGACAGAACAACGTTCACACGTCTTACATAAAAAATAATAACAGCATTATGAAAAAAACTATTTCCCTGATTCAAATGTCACCGGATACAAATTTATACAATGTACTGTAAGATACTGTGTACACACATGTATATTTATACAATTTATTTAAGAGGTTAACATTTATTTCAGCTGTGTTCTTAAAGTGATATAAATATTAAAGTGGAATTAACAGGTCAAAAGAGATAGTTTAAATGTGGTAGCTGACCAATTATCTGCAACTCATCTTGCTACCAGTTCTTTAAAAAAAACTATAAATTATATTCGATATTTCACGTGACTAACCCAGTCCTCTAAGTTTTATTTTATTAGGATCGGAGTGTTCGAGTGTAATATGATAGATATCGTTGCAGGAAATTAAAATGATCCGGTAAAACAAAATTGTGTCTTTGTGTAGTATGAAATAATCTGCATTAAAACTTAATTTAGATTCACATCGTACATCGAATATTTTTTTGTTGTTGTCAAAACGAAAGTGCTGTTGATATTAAAATGCATAATTTTTCTCTCTCCGGGATATTGTTTTAGTATGTTGAAGCTGCATTCACAAATAAAAGTGTTTATGAATTGAAAACACCAAAATAAACAACGGTTGCGATAGACACCTATAAACTGTTAGATGCGTCTAATATCACTTTAAAGAGAGTATGCACGATTTTGTCAAAAAATTATGAATTTATATAAAATGTGTTAAAACATAGTATACATATATTTCAATATAAATTTAAATAAAAGTTAAGAAGAACATGTGTCGAAAAATGCGGAATTAGCCAGATATTTAAATCTGAAATCGAAAATGTCTTCCAGTCGAATTTGCCAGCATGTATATCATGCAGGTACAATGTGAATCGAAATTTAGTTTTAGTTCAGATTCGTTCATACGACACAAATACACAAGTTTGTTTCCTAACAAATACGAGTAAAAGTGTCGGCATCGGCTTTAACCAGCGCTATCTTGTCTTTGCTGAATTTTATGAAATCCGTCTTCTATGTATACTTTGTCTTGTCTATTTTGTGTTATTGTAACATATTTTTTATCAATATATTACAATTTAAAACATATAAAAATCGTGCATACTCACTTTCAGAAGTCTTAATTGTTCTATTGTAAGTTTATGTTATTTATATTAATTATCGCTATAAGCTAGTGACAATCTCACGATTCTCATTTTGTGTTCATCAATTAAACGTTCACTTTATCAATAACCAGTTTTCAGCTGTTTAACTTATTTCAATCAAATAGCTGATATCAAATTATTGGCGTCGCACTGAAGTGCGGCGACTAGTATGTAATACGTTTTTGTTTCGCTTAAGGGAGGAGAAGTTATTTACGGATCAATGTATATATATTTGTTGTCAGAATATCTTGCATAGTGGTGATTTTATGTGTAAATTAGTGTAAATAAGTACTGCATTTGTGCCTATTACATTTACTACAACATGAATTGCCAATAATGCAAAGCTAATTCTTTTAATTAATAACTGATCACAGGGACTGGGCAATAATAAAAGATCACAGGGACTGGGCAAATACGCGAACCGGTAAAACTTTCTGGTTTTGTATAAAAACAAAATATAATAAAAATATATTTATTTTGTGGTTTTTCTAACAATAGCGCAGACTTTTGCTGTTCGAGTTTTGGTTAACGCGTATTTTCTTCAATTTTACAAGACGACAGCGATTACACGGTTTATTGCTTTATCATTATGTACACACCGGTCTTACTGACAATAACGTAGTGACGTCACCATCTATGTATAGAATGATTGCTTTATTGATAACCGTTACACTACAGTCACTTATTAATATCTTAGTTAGAAGGTGATTTTTCAAGCGGTTCCGTAGTGTAGTGGTTGCACGCTCGCTTCACATGTGAGAGGTCCAAGGTTCGAGCCCCAGTAGAATCAAATTATTTTATTTGTGTTCTATGTTAACTTTTTGTTTTGATGTAGACATTTTAGTTTAAATAAATATGCTGTTTTATTGTAACCATTTTTTGTTTTTATTATGCCCATGAAATATATGTGTGAGAGGGTGGGGGGGT
>VMBQ01003712.1:85380-97487 GCA_007657795.1 Dreissena rostriformis
ATTATTATTATTATTATTATTATTATTCTAATTATGCTAATTATTATAATAATTATTATTATTATTATTATTATTATTATTATTATTATTATTATTTGGTCCACGATGCCTGTGATTATCAGGAAGATGTTTACATTACTTATTTTGTGATATTTTAATTGTTAATCTCTTGTCTGAGATATTCAAATATGGATTGCGTATTTCAGGGCAAAACTAGTTAAATGATGAAGTATTTTTTGCATATTAAAATTAGAAGTAATTAACAATATTTGCATGGCTAACGCTTTTCTTGCTCTCGTTATGTATGCAGTGTTATCTGCTTCACAAATTATTTACCACCAGATTCTAATCCTCTTATATTCCAAGTGTATTAGTGGCAAGCACACGGTTTCCGTGTTATCATGAAGACATGCTTAGCTTAACGTGGATCACAAAGGAATCCGATTATAAACATTTTCATCATAATAAAATCGCTGCTCTTAGTCATTTTAACAGTAATGATACAAAGTATATGAGTCGCGCTCTGAGAAAAGAGGGTTTAATGCTTTTGAGTAAAATGTCGTCCCACATTAGCCTGTGCCGTCCGCACAGGCTACTCAGGGACGACATTTTCCGCCTAAACTGGATTTTTTGTCAAGGACAGTCTTCCTTTAAATGAAAAATGCAATACAAGCGGAAAGTGTCGTCTCTGATTAGCCTGTGCGGACTGCACCATGTACTTGATTATCAATGTTCTTTCAAATCAATGTCTTTATTATTGAAGTGTTTCTGTTATATTATAGATTTATATAATTTAATATTGTTTTTTACATTAACACTGATTGCTTTAACAGTAATACCATCGTTCTGCAGATTTAATTAAAAGCATTGTATGTATATCACGTTAAACACATTAAATATGTATAAACATAATCATCATTAATAAAAAAGAATTAGAAAGGAGTGCTCTATATTGGTGTATATTTTCACAATAGTGTCACTCGCGAGCGCTGTAAATGATACACAATTACAATCTTCCTGAACAAAGTATGGTCTTTAAATATTTATAAGTCAATTCCAGATTGTCAATTTACCAAGACTAAAGAAAATGTTGAATGACAAACTGTCGTCTTCCATTATCAAACGTTAATATGAAAACGACTACTTATATACGGCCATCGTAAGTAACGTAGCTATTGGAGGTGGGAGTATTTATTTCAACAGTATTAGAATATATTCATTATATAATACACACGGGAAACCGACGCGATGTATTATACAATAACAAACACTGTTTACAGACCTGCGAAAAGCGATTATTACCGAGGAAGCGGTCAATACTTTTTTACATGTCTGTTTAATACTTTTTACGCCGAAACACAATTCAACAATATACCCAGTGGCTAAATCGATAGCAACAAATATCAATATTTTTGTTGCATATATTATACATGATTTATTACGTTGCTGAATGAAAAATCATCTGTGACATTACTTAATTTCAAGAACAGATGTCATTCATTTTTTGGATTGTTTTGCATTTTTCCCAAGATGTTGCATTTAAAATTTAAATATCACGAAGTGTTGTGGATTTAAGAAACAGTATTGTTTGCAGCTGTAAATTATACAATACTATTATCCAGGAACGGTAGGATTTTATGAAATAATGTGCGTGATGTTTTAGGTGGAAGAGCATTCATATTTAAGAAAAATGTTTAATTGTGTGGGTGCACTTTTAGTTCGGTTCGACTCTTACCAACAAAGAAGTCTTTGTTTTGTATGAAGTATAAATAACGTTCATTATGATGATCGTTTGCTTTATCACCGGACTTACATATTTACCTAGGGTCACAGGTATGATATTTGCATTTTATTGGCTCATGTTCACATTTAAATATATATGTATCTGATTATTGACGAAAAAAAAGAAGAAAATGATGTTCATTTAAAGAACTGCTGCAGAACTTATACTTTTTTATGGAGAACATGACATTATATGTTTACTCATTTTTAAACTTAAGTAGAAGTGAGTACATGTCGATGAATAAAATATCCAAACACGATATATTTGGCATTGAAACATCGCTTGTTTCTTTAAAATAGTTTTTGTTCAGAGTAATAAATTTATTTGTTTGCGATGGAAGCATTTTTTTTTTATAAGTCATGCAAAATTAGTACGTGTAACATCTGCGGAGGTGTTTATTGCAAATGAGTTCTATATCACTGTTTACAGACCTCTACGTTACGGTGAAACATATTATCAATCAGAATCGAGTATTGTCATATGTTATATAATATATTAATACATGTTTATACTGTATACACGAGTTTTATGTACAATGGTATGTGAAATGTAAACGATTTTAAACGACATGTTTAACAAAAACAATTGTGAATACCACATAACCATGGTGTTTGTAATTTAAATATGTGCTGAGTATCTGAGTACCAAATGTGTTGTAACTATTTTGTCGAATTGAGAAACTATCATACAAATGTGCAGTGTATGTTGTATGTTTGTTTATCTCGAACATCTTTGTATCCGTTTCAGAAAATTATGTAAATTAAAAAATGACTCAATCATAATATCATTTGGACAATCAAGAAGGACGTTCACGTAGTTAAACCGTTAAGAAATCTGTGTTGTCAATCGATTTATAAGTTTGTGTGTTTAGAGTTGTTGTCCATACTTCATAATATGCACGTTCTAACTATTTTTGTCTAATTATTGTTCGTTAAGGCATAGATACGAAATAAAGCAGTTGCAACCAATATGGATCCATTCTTATGTTTTTTCACACAGGCATATCTGATATAAGTATGTCATTGCATATATACCTACGATATTATTATATTATTATTTATATGGAACAATCATTTTATCTAAAAAAGAAGAGTTCACTTTACTTGAAATTGGCCATTGTTACAACAAACATAGTTTAGCTCTTCTGTCATGTATTTAATATTATTGCGTATAATTTTCACAAATTTTCACATTGAAAATGAAATGTCTTTCCCATATTTTCTTTTACATCCAACATGCATGTACATACGATTCAACACACATATTTCTTCGTCATTTATTTCAATACATATTATTAAAAAGATAACGTATTCTAGACTAATATATTCCATCAACACAAAAAGCAACAGCTCATTCCACCATAGTATACTTGTCTTGATATAGGGCTAGTGTTTGTGCAAATTCACAGAACTGAGATGATATATAGTATGTGTGTGTTGGCTGAATCGGAGTCCAATGCGTATTGTCTAGAGAAGAAAACATAGTCTGTGCACTTGCAGAGTTAATGACATACTTAAAAGACATTGGTACAACTGAAATGCGTCATTATGAAAGATATGTATTTTTAGTTCACGTTTTTCATTAAAGTAGATCATAATGAGATGCCCTTCTTCAAACGTTGTAATGTTTGAGTGATTTAGCTCCAAAGATCAATGTATATCCAGTTGTTGCCCGAGACAGAACGTGTAAATACTTTAACAGCGTTAACATAATAAATACAAATAAATAATTTAACGCAAGAAACATTGTCAGGAGACAATTCTAGTTAATACTTGCTAGTCTCTTGTAAAGTGTATGCCTTTTCCCAATACAGGAAAGTGCATACAGTACATAATTTAACATAAACTTATTATTAAAGACGAGGTCACAGGCTTGAAACGCTTAGTGAAAAGCATTTGGGGGTTTCATAAGATTGAAAATCCTGCGAAGACTGATACATATCCCGAAAATAATATAGAACACTTAAGTGTTAAAAAACGGTAAACCCATAAAACGTAATTTAAAATAAAAGGAAAAAGCGCGAATATAAATTCGATTTTCAGATCCTAGCATCGTATATGTAGAAAAGACGTCGCAAAAGGTTTTGATCGTAAGCAGTTTGACAAGTATTGAATTGATTATGTGTATATGTTCACATATAGGCTCTTTCTATTCAGAACTATTTTTTAATTTCTTGTTTTTCAGCTTTATTCTTTACATGGCTTGACTTGTTCGTCTTTAACTTTAGACTATTGTGTCACGTTACCCTGCTCCATACGTGCTACTTTATTCAAAGACATTAAGCACTTATATTCGCGCATTTCGTCGTAATTATTGTAACCTAAGTTACGTCCATTTTATATTCATCTCACGTAACAATTTACGTAAACTGCTCATTTTCCATAATTTAATATAGAGCGATAACGTCTCAACTATGTCATTCAATTTAAAACAAAATAAAGTCAGTGCATTAACTTGGATAATGCAGAAAGATAACATAGATAACAACTAATTTCATGTCGCCGTGGCGTAGTGGAAATGGTGTCAGCCAAGCGATCGGGAGGTCATGGTTTCGATCATCACAGTGGGAGCTTTCTTTAGATCTCCCCCAAAGACACCAAGTACTGGAAACGGAATCGAGAGCATTTCATATAAGCCTAATGCTTTCGTTGCAATCAAGCTAAAATAAATAGGTTTAAACTAAAGATAACCTAATGCTATTTTATGGTCATTAAATATCGTAAGTATTAGATGTGCGTTTACAACACATATGTACACACGCTTTTACCAATGAGTTTTACTCTTCCGGGGGGCCAACATATACTCTACCCGAAACATGCCTTTGATTTTTTTTTATTCCGAAGATACATGCTGTACTTTGAATTACAATCAAATGGAACGTGGCGACTTTATATTATAAGCAGAAACTCGTCAACATAGATTTGGTCAATGCATTTTAATAAGCGCCTACCGATTATAACGATTAATAGTTTACACGGACTTATCAGTAAACCCATGTTACTTTTGTTAAGCCCACGAGAGGTTAAGATTAAACATCCTTAATCGATCGGACTTTATTACGTTTTAACGCCAGCAGAGGGGGTAATCACGTGATAAAAAAATGGCGACGTCCATGCCAAGACAGGTATTTTTCGCCGTTGTATACACTTTATTTCTTTAATATTTTTATTGAATGCCGCTCACTTTCCAGCCATATCAGCAGGAATATCATTTGCGTCTATTTCGTATTAATATTCGCTTTATATCTCGACTTTACTTGTTGCGAAATTTCTAAGCGGGACATAACCTAATTACAGCTCCACTTATTAAATATTATGGAATACAGCTTTTGGTCACACTTGTATACAGCTCAAATTAGAAGAACAGTGTTCGGTGTTCTACAATAACTTGCCACATTTGTGATCACCATTACAAAAGACTTCACTGAATTTAACGAAACGTGTACTTCTGAAATAGTTGGCGTCATAGTATGAAATGACCTCCACCTTGCATGAAAGACGCAAATCAATGTAATTTTTAATTGACCAACGAGCTTTAGACGTTCACGTATTTGAATATGCATATGTTCTTTAGAATGAAGAACACAAATCTGAATCAATTTCAATAAATGTTTTTTGACTTTGATTTTATTTATGTAAGTGATTTTTTTTATACGCAGGCATGTGTAGAAAAATACAGGGACACCAATAGTATTCGTTGGGCACTTATGATCGTGGATTTTGGTTGATCCTCAAAAAACCACGAAATCAAATGTCCCACGAACGTTCAAGTCCGACGTCTTATGTCGACATCACATCAACAACCTACGAAATTAATATAAAAAGAACATGTTATGAATCCACGAAATTGTACACAAACGAAAACAAATAAATGTACAGAACATAAACATTGACACCTAATAAACGTTTAAAAGTCTTACTATATTAGCATTACATGAATACATAACATTGTTATTTTGAAATATTCAAGGAACGGTTTGATGTTAGCAGTTTTGATCGTAGTACCGTTTATCAAACAATTTATACATACAACGAGTGTAATTTTTCGGTTTAACATATCTGATTAATGTGACAATAACTATGTTCATGGGCAAATGAGCTCGCGACATTGTCCCGGCTCAAATACGATTGCGGACAATTATACATGTAATATTGATCTCTCGTTAATTATATTCATTGGGTCGCGTTATCGAACCTTAGGCATAATTCAGATGTATGCACATTTTTCTGAATTATAATTGCAGTGCCAGTCACACGTGTCGTAGTTTTAGTTAAGGGTGAAGTTATTTTATGCAGTCCTTTACATATAATCTATGAATCCTAATGCTGTTTACATATATTTAAAACGTAGGAAAATAAATCCAGCTGAATTGTCGAGCATGGAAAAACTTGTTTATCTCTGTCTGACACATTATATGTTAGAAACACATGTACAATGATGACGATATTTCGATTTTGAGTCAATTTCATCATAAGATGAGTGTATGCCAAAGCAGCATAGGCTGAGTCATTCAATTCCAAATTGCAACCAAACACATAGAGTGTATGTTTAAAATAAATTAAAAGAACTATGACTCAATGAGTTATTTATAACCAATCTTAATTGCAGGCATTGGCGCTGGTATATATTAGTGTTAAAATAGGATTTATAAAAAAGTCCAAATGGAGCCAAACAGACCATTTAACAAAGTAGTATTATCACATATCTATGTATTTTGTTCTACTTAATACAAGAAACACAAGTCACGTACAATCCGGGAAACTGAGTTTCTGTCTATATATAATTTTTTTTATAAGCAAATAATACACCTCATTGTGTCATCTATTTAAGTGATAAAGGTCTATGCAATTAAATGACAAACAATGTACACGTGTCTATTGTATTATACATAACAATAATGCCTTCTCCCGGAGATAAAAGCCGAACAGACCTTTGAGTACTTGGGAGACTATAACAAGTCTTGACCGTTAGGGGACAAATTAGAGAAATAGGTAAAGATCTCGTTAATGCCAGACCTTTCGTCATTTGACAAATCACAGGATACACTATACTCTGTTAAGCGCAAAACGGACAAAAGATGAACCCGTCATGGTCTTTTTTCAGATTGTAATATGTGTATCCCGAAAATACGACTATCAAAGTTTAAACATATATTAGGTGTGGTTTAATGATTACCAAAATACATGCTTTATCAAGAGCTGGTAGGGTAATGACATATGTTATGTTCAGTTCATTTTATTATTATGTCTGACCATAACATCCTATTTATTGTAAACACATTTTATATAATGGGTTAGGATTTACTCTTAATCACTGTTCATCCGTAAAGATAAAAAAGATGTACCCTCGTCGCGGAGATGAAGAAATTTATAGGCAACTAGCCGATGTTGCTGTTGCAGAACAAATATGTATCACCTGGTTGGCTGATTTTTGTGACAAGGATAATCAATACGCAGCGCTGGTGACGTTATGGTGCGCGGTTCCTATTTAACTGATAGAAGAGTATCGAGAAAACGGCCACGCGCATAGAACGGGCAAGTGATAACCGTGCATGAGGCCGATAAAACAGAACCACTTGGCTATTCAGATCAGTAATTCTTCTAGCTGCGGAGTGGTCATAGACAGATTTGAAAAATTGTAACTTTTATTAATTAATTAGGCTCATTCATTGCGATATGTCATTTAATTTAAGACGTTTTTTGTAAGGGTTTAGACTGCTGTTCTGAAATTTTCATGGCAAGATTCAAGTAATGTAATAGTGTATTTCTTAAGACTTGCGTGTTATTTAAAATTCGCGGTGTGTTAATTAAGAACTACCAGAATTGTTTACATAGCTGTGATATAAAAAAGAGATTAAACAACTGAATATATTGGTCTAGTCAATAAAAGCAAATACCGCAAAAATGTTGCTGAAAGAATGAAGTAATATTTATCAGTTGCAAACATGGAGAACACAACACTTCTGTATGAGTTTAACAGTGGCGCTCTGGTAGTAGGACTGCACAATGATACGAGTGGAAACTACAATGATGTGGACGAAAACGTTACTCAGATGGAGTACGAACTTTTAAAGCAGCCCCCGTCCATGATACCAGTGTACGCCCTAGTGTACGGGCTCGTGTTTGTGTTCGGATTGCTTGGAAACACGTTTGTAATAGCTGTGATATACAAAGAGCCGAGTATGCGGAACGTGACGAATTATTTTATTTTGAATATGGCCGTAGCGGACCTGATGGTTGTTCTATTATGTGTGCCGATCACGTTTTTGTTAAGTATATTCACTGGTAAGTATGTAAGTGCCGATTATAAATTGTATTGTCGTGTATTGTCATTTTTTAATAAATTATGTTTATGTAAAATGTATACGTTATGAAAAGGTGTAAACCATAAGAATTTAATAAATTATGTTTATGTAAAATGTATACGTTATGAAAAGGTGTAAACCATAAGAAATATAAAAATTACCATGTCAATGAGCATTTATTTATTTGAATGGCAATATTGGTTACCATGGATTCAATAAGTATTATGTTTTTTCATTTTCCGACCATTTGAAGCTTGTTTGACCAAATCCTATTATTTCAATCGTTATTTATTATTTACATGCGGTTTCCATGTCTTCAAGTCATTACATTTTTCACTAGAAGCCAGACTAGTAAGTAATCTAAAGGTAGGAATATCCTATTAGCAAATACCGAATCATATCTAAAATATATTACATATTTATGTTGTAATTCATATACGCATTTTTTCCTGCTAAAGTTTGAACATCTTTTGATTAAATTCAGAAAACTTAAAACTACTGTGAAACATGTTAAATTTGTTTCGGGAAAATATTATCTGGTAATAATGCAAAAGTGACGTTAGTGCCCGTTACTTCATAAAATAATTCGATAGTTACAGTTTAATAGAAATACACTTTTACTTGTTTTTGCAAATTAAATTTATAATACTTTTCTACTTTTTGCGAAGCAAATGGTGTTTAGGAAAGAATAACAATGTATGTGTGTGTGCTTAAGTGAAGTTAAAAACATATTCCAGAAAGTGGGTGTTTTTACAAAAAAGTAGTAAGTTTGCGTGAAATGTCACTTCCTTTATATAGATTATGCTATTATAATACTACTATTTTTTTATAAAAGCTTATTTTTCTACCCGTTCATTTCTTTCCACGAAAGTTGGTTGTTTACAGAATTTGTTTTTCATTAAATATAAATTTTTCGCGAAAACTATTGCAAAGGGTGTCTTACGTAGCAGTATGCAACTATACTATTAGTTCACGGTTTAACGGATTATGAAAAAAGTGATGTTCATTTCGTTAATTTAATGAGTTCTCTCATGATATCTGTCTATTGTACGAAACTTGGAATAACAAAACAAGCACTATTTCTGTTAATGGTTTTATATCATATAATTTTTATAGAAAAACTCAACACCGAAATGCCCGTTGATCTAGCGGTGGAGTTGCTGTTTAGTTTATGGAACATTTTAAAGATGGAATAACTATTGTACGCAATCATCNAACACAAAGAGTGTATGTTTAAAATAAATAAAAAGAATTATGACTCAATGAGTTATTTATAACCAATCTTAATTGCAGGCATTGGCGCTGGTATATATTAGTTTAAGTTTAACGGATTATGAAAAAAGTGATGTTCATTTCGTTAATTTAATGAGTTCTCTCATGATATCTGTCTATTGTACGAAACTTGGAATAACAAGTCAAGCACTATTTCTGTTAATGGTTTTATATCATATAATTTTTATAGAAAAACTCAACACCGAAATGCCCGTAGATCTAGCGGTGGAGTTGCTGTTTAGTTTATGGACCATTTTAAAGATGGAATAACTATTGTACGCAATCATCATACTACTATTATTTGGTTAAAATTAGATCGTGAGTGTTTTAACATAGATGAAAATATTTATGTATGTGAAGCCTATATATGGGGTGAAGATTCTCCTACGTATACTACGTTTAATATTGGCCTTTTCTATTTAATAGAAAATGATATATCCTATTTCTCGGAATCTGGTAAAGTATATATAACCCGGGATTTAAACAGTAGAGTAGGCAATACACGTGATCAAATTGTATACGACTATATGAACACTTTTTGTGATGATATAGTTTATTGCCCTGATCAAGTCTCTGTAAGGGCCTCAGTTGATGATGTGCATAATAGCCATTGTAGTAATTGCTGGATTTGTGTAAATCAACATGTACACGCATTGTTAACGGTAGAATAGGTGACAGTAGTAAACATACTTGCTATGGCCATAACGGGACATCAATGATTGATTACGTCTTATTAACATTGACGTGCAAACTCTCTCACACATAATAACTTGCGACAGCAGTGTGGTATAATTTCCTCTTATATGTCATGTAAAAAAATAAGATGTTGATGTCGGCTTAACAGGACATAATCGTATTGATGCTTACCATTAACTTTCTTTTCAGTTCAGCGGGCAAGACATTGAAACGGTGGCTTTCTAACAGTTAATTAACTAAATTTATTTACAAGTAAATAGCCTAATTTTTATTTAAAAAAAGTATGTACACACTTAAATAATCACATTTGCTAACGAGCAGCTGCAAAAAAAAACATAAATGGTAATTGTGACCTCTCATTGTTTCGTTTCAATTAGATGTATAGCAATCGTGTTTGCAAATAATGAATTATATATGCTCATTATTTTCGATATATTTTCATCGACAGGAAGTCAATGAAAAAACTATATATTAAACCTTTTAAACAGCACTGAACTATATAAAGCATTATTTCTTATACGCGTATCAATAAGATAGACAATTTTTGTGTAGGCATTAAATATTAAAATCAGATGAAGCAATAATATTTCTAACACGAACGTTCTATAGAATAACAATATGAGTACGTAAACATTTATCTTAAATATCTTCACGGCGTCTATTGTTTTTTAAAAAAAGTTTGGATTTAATTTGGTAATAATCAGCTTCATTTTCGTTAGATAGTATCAATCATTCATAAAGCGAAATATTGTTTCCGCTTTTCATTAAAACGTCATTATCGACCAGAACACTTTATGCAAATTCAAAAATAGCGATATGCGACTGATTGCAAAATGCCAAAGGTGTTAACTAGGTATAAAGTGAACGGTTAACGATCAGTTGGGACTTGTTTCATTGTTTATCATTTCTCTTATAAAATCGATGCGCATGCGTCAGCGCGGTAGTTTGGAAAATGTTCAGTGGAGATAAAATTATATATTTTATAAGAAATAAACGTTGGTAACAATAATTGAACTGTGCAAAGTGTGTGAGAAATGAATGTGCATCTATTATGTGGACTATAAATGCCTAAAAAGCGAAACAACAGTTCACCTGGGACAGTTTAAGTTCAAACACAAAAGAGACAGAGTACGCGTTCAAAAGGCAATATGGCGGATAATCGAAACTGTGCTAATACCTCGGGGCAGCGACATCCACACCTACGAACGCCACTCAATCGCCACAGATAAATGGCTCTTTTTTGCAGGCAAGTCAATGTTTCAATACAATGTCACCACAGCCATGTAACTTAAACAGTAACATTAATTTTAACAGTGGTCAATTTATGAATATGGCGTCACCGGGGTATGGACAATTCAATTTGCCGGCAACCCCTTATCCAATGTTTTCACAGCAAAATACAGATTTATCCGCTCTGCTAAATATGCTTTTGAGCAGGATGGACAATATTGATAGAAAACTTGGAAAGTTAGAATCCATTTAAGCAACTATAGATACCCTTGCGGTGAAATGTGAGTGCATGGACAAAAAGGTTTCCCAAATTGAGAGCAAAATCCTAGAAATTGAACAAAGCCGACAATTTGACAGCAATATTCTTGATAATTTAAATAAAAAGCAGAGGGAAATTGAATTGTTAGCTGGACGGTGGAAAGAACAAGAACACCTCATGAAGCACGAAGTAACTGGCCTCAAATGCCGATCAATGCGGGACAGTTTACTATTTTACCAAATTCCCGAGGAAAAAGATGAGCAGTGCGAAAAGAAAATCATGGACTTTATTGAGTCTAAATTATTGATCGAAAACGCATCCAGAGAGATTAAATTACACCGTGCCCATAAAATAGGGCGTTATAATAGCACAAAAATAAGACCTATAGTTGCAAAATTTGCGTACTATCCGAAAAGAGAACGAGTGAGGAAAGCGTCCAAGGAACTCAAAGGGACCCCGTATAAAATATCAGAACAATACCCCAGGGAGGTGATGGAGACCAGAAAGAAGCTTATACCTGTCATGAAAAGCTAGGGAGGAGAACAAAGAGGCGTTTCTGAGAG